>JAVJIF010010865.1:0-154486 GCA_038442645.1 Agave tequilana | reverse complement strand
TTTAAAATACAACTACGGGCTAGCGGATTTCTTGTGCGGATCGCCGATTTTTCGGACTTTTAACCGGTATTCGCTCTGGTTTTAGGCGAGGCTTATCACTAATTTAAAAATAATTACCATTGTATTTATAACATAAATTGACATGTGGATATAATATGCCTAACACTTGCTATTATAATTTTTAGTACATAATTGCCATGCTATTTTAATTCCGATATTGCCATGTTATATTTAATTCCGATAATTGCCATGCTATATTTATTCCGATAATTGCCATATTTGATTCTAATAATTACCATGCTATATTTGACAACGATGTTTGCCATGCAACACTTAACTCGTGACGTCTGACACCGGTACTCGGTATTTACATCGGTACTCAGTATTTACACCGACACTTGGCATGTTACACTGATATGTTATTCATGACTCCAGCACTTGGTATTTACACCGGCACTCGATATATAGACCCGGTACTTGATATGTCATACTTGACACCTGCACCCGACACATGGTATATGATATGCTTTCATGTGGTACAAATACCTGGACTTGACATCTTGACCCATGACCGGACATTACTACCCTGATACCTGTATTTATGTGACATATTCATGACTATCTTTTTACGGGGACTTGGCATGTCTATTATTTATTACCAGATAGTTGGTACTCCTGAACTCCTGTACTCCTGTATACTTGAATCCCTGAAATAGGGAGGCTCCTGACATTACTCCTGATATATACTCCTGTTGACCCCCGTAATATGATAACCATGGATATTGTATATTTGTGATTATCCCGTGAATATTATTATTTGAGACTCTGATATATTTAAAACAACTTACACCGAGATGGGGTAAATTGATGGGTATCGATATACCTTCTGTGTTTATGGTGGCCATACATATGTTGTACAACTTCCTGTAGGATTTGACCTGGAGGCCACCAGGCGTTTCCGAGGGGTGTACTGGCACCCCTACCCCCTTGCCTGCCTGTCCGGGTGTGCTATAATCCCCTAGGTATATCCTGTGGGGAACGGTTGACACTCTTTCCTGTTCGGGCGTATACTAAGACCTTTGGGCATATAGTAAGTCCTGGTGCCTAGCGGTACGTTCCGGCTCAGTACGGATACTCCTGGACCGTTGTCCCGGGCATGCACGGGACCCATTCTAAACATGGTTCGTCGTTCCCCATCATTTCCAATAACTAGCCTCGCTTGATTTGTATGCAGAAGTATATGGCAACCGGTCATATACCGAAACATATAAATTGAACGAGTCTTAATAATAACTTGATAAATGACTTAAGGTTACATGAATTCTGTTGCTTACTATTTATGGTAGTTACTCCATACTTGCTAATTTAATTACATGACTTGCTACACTTGTTTATTCATGATACCTATTTGTTATGATTATCCAGTGTTATTGATCTTGGTACATTATACTTGGCATGATGCACTTACTTTTATTTATACTTTCCACTTGGCTTCTTATGCACTCGCTGGGTACCCACTAACAACCCTGAATTTGTATGTTCAGATTCGGTAGGTTGGACCGAGGGGACCCATCAGCTGAGGATCAGGCTACCTCGAGGAGCAGGCGGATCAGTAGTAGTTCCGTCCAGCCTTTTTTCGCTCGCGAGATTCTCTCTCTTCCAGCTCGTGAGTTTACCTTTGTATCCTGTACAATCTACTTTTGTACGACCTGGTGATGTAATATTATGTCACAATTTGTGATAACTAAGTACTTGTACTTTTTTGTATTGGAATGTATAATATCACATATTTTCGCACTCTGATTCCTGTATTGTGTTGTATGATGCTTAGCGTACATACGGGATGGTACCATCACCCTGCGTATATACGTCGCAATGGCGTCTCCGTACCCGCCAGGATCGGGGCGTCACATCTTTTCTCAACCAAGCCCATGATAAAACTCTCAACCACACCCCTTAATCCATAACCCTATATCATCCCAATAATCTTAATCTTAACAACAAAAAAATCAAATCCTAACTAACCAAAATCTTAAATCCCACCAAACCCCTAATTTCTCTTATTATCTCCAATTTTTCTTCACTTTCAAACACGGGCCACGTCCACCACCCTAGATCTCCCATCCAACGAGCTCCTCCACCACACCCGTGACTCCGCTGGTCATCGAGCGTCACCTATCCTCCTCCGCTGGTGTCGTCTCAGAGCTGTCGGCGAGCTTCATCTCCATCATCACCACCCGTATCTTCTCTCCTTCCCTTACAGCCCTCCGACGCACGGCAGAGCCCTCCGACGTCGACAACACCCCCTTTGCCGGGCCTACCCCTTTTTTGCACTGTGCTTTTCACCTTGCTGAGTCCCCCACCACTTCTCCTCCTTGCACTGTACAAGCTGCCACTGCACCACCTCTGCCATCTGCCACCTCCCCACTCCGGAGCTCCGCTGGTGTTGCTGGCAAGCAGCATCTGCTCGCACCTCCGCCTTGTCATCTAACTCCTCCACCTCCGTCAAGATCCGCTTGCTCCACGAGCACTCCGGAGAGCTCGAGCACCACAACCATGGCCGTGCCCCAACCCTCCTCCTGCGCATGCCCACATCCGGCATCACTTCCCCATGTCGCCCTCCTCTAGCGCCTGTATACCCCACGCACCCCCATGGCCGAGCTCCACTTTCAGCCTTCGTTGATGTCTGACGAGACACCGTCATCCGCCGGAGCTCTCCTCTCCTCCTCGGCCTCTACCATCATCCTCCGCGGCCTCCGCCCTCCGCTGAAGCCAATCTCTGAGCCTTGCATGCGTGAGCCCCCTCTATCTCTTTTTTCTCTGTTCATTTAGCATGTGTGAGTGTTTAGATGTGTGTGTGTTTGTGTGTGTATTAATGTGTAAGTGTGTTAATGCAATGTGGTGAATGCATGTTAGTGTGTTTAGGTCTGTGTGTGAGTATATGTATAATGTGTGTGTGTTTGAGTTTGTGTGTTCGTTTGTTGTGTGCGTGAGTTATTTTGGTGTGTTGTGTTATATTTGAGTGAGTGTGTGTTAATGCATGCGTGTGTGTGGGTGGGTGTTTGTGTTATTGTGTGATTAGGTGTACATGTATACATGTGTGTTAGGTATAGTGAGTATGTTAGTATATGAAAGTGTAAGCATATATATGTATGTATATATGTGTATGTATGTGTATACTCATATATATACATGAGTGCATATATGTATGTATGTATGTATGTGGTGTATACCCGTGTTTTTACGTGTACGTGTGAGTGCGTGCACGCGTGGCGTACATGTGTGTCTTAATTCCCTCCCTCTCTGTGTATGGTTGCGTGTCACAGTCGATACAGACTCGTTTGGTAAGATCCGGACCCGTTACAGGAGATTCGAATTTGTGATCGTATGGACCCGATACCTGATGATTCGAAGATCGACTTATGAGATGATTCGGAGATCCGTAGCGGTTCGTACAGTGAAGACCAGATGGCAATTCGGATCCAAAATCACGTCATTTCATGTGAGTGTTTTTTGTTTACTTTATTGAGTATTCAATATTATTTCACGTGAGTGTTTTATCTTGTCTATTTCAATTAATATTATTTTACATTTAAATAATTGTTCAATCTTAATGATAGTTCGTTCCTATTAGTTACTAGTTCACATCTACTTGTATTAAATACAAAATAAATTGCCTTATTCTCTTTAAATAAACTTTGCATAATATTCTTGATCCTGGACATCATGATACCACTGGAAGACTTGACTGAATATACTTGATATCTACTTGATAAATATCTTGTCCATGTTATCTTAGTTACTGGAAAAATATTGTTATGCGGTAACAACATCATTCTGTTTATCCTGTTCGTAGACATCATGCATCCTGATTATATTGTTGATGTTATTACTATTGCCATCACGAGTTATCCTAGTGATCTAGGTAACACGTGTATTAAATAATCTTAATAATATGATAACATGATCATTAAACAACTTACACCGGGATTGAAAAAAATTGATGGAGACACTGTCTTTATTTGGGTGGACCTAAGATATGGGTTGCGTAACTGAAAAAAGGTTTCGCTGCAGGGTTCTCGTGGGGTGTATGACACCCCGTCCTGTTCCTGTTCTTATTCTTGTTATACATGTCATACACGTTACTTGACTATTTTGCGGTAGGGCCTGGTTCAGCGCCAGAAGTCTGGGCCGTGGTCCCGGGTATGTACCCACTTAAAATACAAACAATGTCTCCAACCGATCAGTTTCAATTTCATGGAATCTCGGTTGACATGTGTAGTAGGCGTAGTATGAGATGCGTCTATTGTATGTGATAATTGGTGTTCGTTGACATAATTAATAACAACTGATTGACTTGATACATTGTACCTGATATGTGTTAGTTTGTCATATACATGCATGCTATGATAGACACCTAACTGTGCACATGACCTAATTTGAACATCTAATTTTGTTATTGACTTCGCTTATTACTGTCTATTTATGTTTTCTTATTATTTCAATCTTATCCACTATATATTATCATCATATGCTCACACGTTATATGCACATGCACCTTCCCCTTTATTCTTGTACACTCATTGGGTCACTTTCTAACGATCCTGTATTTGCACGTCCAGATTGGATGCTTTATTTATTGTTCAGGTGTTCGATGATACCGTACATGTTGCGAGGAGCTGGAGTCTCTTTTCTTAATTATCGGTATTCCTACTTTTTTTATTCATGTTATTTCTTGATTCTCTCTATATCGTATCCAGTTACCTTTTCATTTCTTATTCATATGTTATCATGTGTAATATCTATATATGGTATTGTAGTGATCATGATTTAATATAACTTATTTTTTATAACTTGTTCAGGCTACTTTAGACTTAGCGTGTATATATAGGATATTTTTCTCGCGTATAACGTCGCCGACTCTCGTCGCAACTCTAATTCCACGTAGTTTGGAAAGACGGGCATGACATATACTTAAGACCACCTCTTATCACATCGAGCTTCACATCAGAGACCACTTCCAATGGATTGTAACTTTGCTTTATTACAAAAGTTGGAGAAGACGTGTCCACGAAGATGTAAGATGAGATTTAAACAAGAGGCTGAGTTAGCTTAAATAAGTTACTGTCTTTACTAAATGGAAAGCCAACTAGCAACTTTAGCTTAGAATTGGGTTTGAAAATAATGATTTTTTTAGTTAAAAAAAACTTCACTAAACAAAGAATTAGTGTTGTTAGTTTATTTTTAAGTTGAAGAATTCTAATGTGAAAATATAATGCCCTTCAAATTTATTCCCACCTTATCCCTAAACTTGCGTGGAATTTTTTTTATATGAAAGATTAGCTAAAGAATGTGAAAAAAAAAAACCTCTTTCCTACAAATCAAATTCAAACTCCCAATTCTATTACCAATTTATCACAATAATTAATATTTTAATTTTGCTCATAAAATATAGACAACATTAATCAAATCGACTGAAGGGATATTTTCTCCCATGACTCATGTACAAATTTTGTCTGTCTTGTCTGTCCGTTTTCTTCCGCGTGAGAGAGAGAGTGAGAGAGAGAGAGAGAGAGCAGTAGAAGCACCACTGCCCTCCTTCACCCTCCTCCTCCTCCCTTTTCTTCGCCCGCTTGCCAGTAGAAATCAGTCGGCCCCTCATCGCTGACGCGGCATCCTAGTTTATTTAACGTCAAACAAAGATTGGGCTAGTTATGTTTTCTCAGTAACTGGGCCTCATCAGATGCCAGCCCAGCCTGCGCCGGGTCATTATAGCGGATTCCAATAAAGTTTGGCTCAATAACTGTACGGTTCAGAAACCTTTCAGCTCCAACACCTCGCATTTGGAAACAGCAAAGCAAATAAGAGTTCTAGCTTTCTCTCTCTTTCCTTCTTCGGATCGTCTTCCATCACTTTGTGGCTGCGATCTCAAAGAGGAAAAAGAGGTAAGCCCTTTTTTTTCTGTTTTGTGTCAATCCTCCCATGGATTAATCTCATTTTTGTATAGATCTAGGGTTTTTTATCACGTTATATTTCGGAACTCTTAACTGCAATCCTTTTTCATTCTGCAGAAGATTCAGCTGAAACTCGATCTAGATGTGAGTGTTGCTCTTATATCAGAGATCTCTCTGTAGCTTGTTTGTATCTTGATACTTTGTGAATTGCTTATATTTTGAATCTTCAATTTTATCGGCGTGGAGCTGAAAAATGATTAAATTTTCTGGATTAAATCCAAACCCTGACATCTGCTAATTTTGTAAATCACCTTAAAAATATTTGGAAAACTGAATATTGCTGCTCAATTTAAACAACAATGTTAGACTGCCATGGATCTTTACACGCTAATGGTCAGTGTTTGTAGCACGTGGGAAAGCCTTGAAGAAAATATAAAATCTGATGGTGGACTTAGTATTGAGTTGCAATAATGTTGGTAATGCGATCGTGTGTGGGTACATCTCAAAGTGCATTGTAGCGTTTGATTGATGGATATGTTTCATGCTGACCAAAGTGCAACTTCCATTGTATAGGTGATAGTCATGATTTAGGTGATATTAATTGTCTCATGTCTTTTTATTATTTCCCTCATTTGTGAAGTAGCCACATGACAAATAGCTATTGTGAATGAAATGGTATGGAGGAGTTCCTTGTTACCAGCTTCATTTTTTCAAGGAAAAAAGTGATAAGAACCCGCTATTCTTGTGTACATTATGTTTAAGAATTAATTTTTTTCCCCACTTGAATTAGGAGTGTGGTTTGATTTGACTACTGGCATGTCTTGTGCCTTGGAGATGAACATGGTTCCCATGGTAAATCATATTGTCCCATGATCTCTAGCAAGGCCAGAGGCACTTGGATGGTTATTCTTGCATGACTATAAGATAGGCCTATCTACTTACCAGCTGGCCATTAAGGTTCTAGGAATTGTTTTCTCTCTCTTGTAGTTAACTTTCCTAGACCTTACGGCTAACTCATAAAGCGTTCATTCATGTGAACTTAACTTCTCGTAGAAACTACATTAGTTCTTTGTGGACCATTCCAAATTTAGTTGCATTCCGTAGCTGACCTTGTTTTGTAGGAATTATACGATGATGATTAATGATGAAGCTTTTTTGGGTTGAATTATGTAGAGAAAAATATATCCTCTTATTAAAGTTGGGGTTGGGGATTTTGTGAACAATGCAAGGCATTATTGTGAATGTATTGTTTAGGGTTTTTTGAGTTCAACTAAAGTTACTAAATTACCAATATTTACTTTTCTGCAAATGTTATATCATACCTGTAGACTGGCAACCTCATACCACTGAGCAACCACCTGACTTGACAAGAGTTTAGCTGGATGATGATAGGAGAAGAGAATGCTGTCAAAGAGTAACTATTTTCTACTTGGATCAATAATTATCTAGTTGGATCAACAAGTCAAAGTATTGGCCAAGATTATAATAAAATTAATGTTCATAATCATAAGAAATCAGGAAAGATAACTACTGTTGTATGATGTGTTAGCTTTCAATTCCTATTTTAAGAAAACTTGTTCACTTGGAAGTCCTACATCTGAGATGCTGGCCACATAACATTACTACTGTTAACTATTGGCAACATAACATTACTACTGTTAACTATTCTTGGATAACAATATACCTCTAGTCAATAGCCATGAGAAGCAAGAGACCTGAACTTCCAAAATACAAACACTGATCTTGACAGCAGCCAGTCACGACCATGTACTGGTTTCATATTTTGCTTGAGAAGATTGTCAGTATATATCTGCTAACTATTCTCGGAGAACGATACACCACTAGGCAATAATCACGAGAAGCAAGAGATCTGACCTTAGAAAATACGAAGACTGATTTTGACAACAGCAGTCATGCATGAGCATTTACTAGCTTCATAGTTTACTTGACAAGATTGTTAGTAGTTTTGATACGGGTGTTAATGGATTTTCAGGAGGGCCTGGGGTTGGTGTTCGCTGTGGAGTTTAGTTTTGTCTTTTAACTGTGATGTGATATCTCATATAGACCGAAGAAGTTCCTGCATTAGTCAGCAATATTGCTTGGACTGGCGGGCTGTGTTTTCCATTGTTCAATAACCACCTTTTGGGAAGTCCACATTGAATTGTTGGTTGAAGCGTAGTGGTCGGATCTTGATCCTTGTCAAGCACTGAAGCACGACATGTGTCTCGCTCGCCAGAAGCGTTCTAAGCGACCAATGAACCTGACATGCCAGCAAGCCCAATACGGATCCAAGAAGAAAGCCTCGGGTCTTGCCCCGAGCCATGTCCCAAGCCACCTCTACGGATCCTCAATTCTCGGGTCTATTTCCGGGACCACATCGATTCAAAACCATCCGTCTGGATGCTCAACTAGGATAAAACTGTTCCGCTAGTCAGAGGCTCAAGCCTCCGAGACGAAGACTCTCCATGAGGACTGTCTTTTCTACGCTGGTTACAGCTTAGCGGCACGATCCCTGCGATTCACGAGCTTAATTACACAGCCAGATCATTCCCACGTTCAGAACACGTTTAGACGTTATAACACCCCTACATCAATGTAGGATGTTATTGATGGTGGCAGATATCTCTGTGTAATATTCCCAACAGTCAAGCGGCGTGATCTGAGTTATGAGAAAATCACAATATGCAAATCATGCAGTTATGGAGATCTGAAAATTTTGCACCCTCAGTTACAACTCCAACAGGTATATTTACATATCGATCTCCAAGGAGAAAGGGGCTCGCTTCTGATTATCACAGAAACACTACATGCAAGCACTTCTTCGCTTACTTTCTTTTCAAAACGAGAATTCTCATTCTGATCCCGAGGGTCTTTTGTCGGCACCACACCAATGCTCCTGACTTGAAAGTTGTTTCTTTTTTTGCTTTTTTGTAAGAATCAATCAGGAGCGTCCAATTGTTTGTGGCGGAAAATCCCATGGTGCTTTCATTGAGATCTCCTGAGAAACACTTAGAGTTCCATCCCCCTCTAGCTAAACACATCCTAAAAAACCTCCTTAAAAAGCCTCGCCAACGACGATGGCCCCGATAAAGAAGGCCACCTAGCAAATCGCTGCTCCACCTGTCGCTTTCAAAGGCAAGAAGATCATCAACGGGGGCACGAGTAACACTGAGCTCTATCTCCCAAATCCCTAGGTTGTTCTTGAACAAGTTGAGTAGCACTTGTCCCAACAGCCCCACCGGAGAGGTAGCCAACGAGCTTGAATCATGACTGTCCGCTGAAGGGTAACCTGGCCAACTGCTAGCCTGTCTGCAGAAGCGACTAGACGCACAGGAGGCCGAGGTGGCCTGCGAGCAAGAGAAGGCCACCTTGGAGAGGAATGCGACGACACGTGTCCAGAATGAGCTTCTCGATCAAATCGAGACACTCAGAAGAGCTTAGATGAGGGGCTCGGACGCAATAGAATCCCACACTCAACTCTTGCAAACATGTGCAACAAATACCACCTGCACCGGGGGCAGCCAGAAGCATCGCAGATCCGCATCTCCGCGTTGCGATGAATGCCCCGATGAGAGTGAACCTCCCAAGCCCACGAAAGCTCCTCTCATCGAGGACCTCGTGAAAATAGCCAGAAAGCGGATCCATGAGGATAAACCACAATCTCGCAGTGGGCCAGGATCTTCCATCCTACGGATCTCTGATTCTCCTTTGTCAGAAGAGATCATGTCTCACTGTTTTTCAAAGAAATTCATGATACCGAGTGTCGATTGTTATACCGAGCTCTGGGAGACCGACACCGTCCAGTACCTCTGAGCTTATCAGATTAAGATAGCGGTCCACTTTCATGATGATTCCCTCATGTGTCGGGTGTTTCCTTCCAGTCTCAGGGGCGTGGTCTTAGATTGGTTCTACTCCCTCCCCTCGAGGTCTTTTTGAAGCTTTGAGGAGGTCAATGCCGCCTTCTTCAACCAGTACGCCTCACGGCAGGAATTCAAGAAGAATAGCAATCACTCCTTACGGTCAAGGTGAAGCACAGAGAATCTTTCAAGTGCTACATTAGTTATTTCCAGAGCCAGATGATCTTGGTTTACAACTGCAATAACGATATCGCCGCGGCTGCATTCATCGCCGGACTAGAGACCAACCACTCCTACAAACACTTGGTGAAGCATGATGTCACCAACATGAATGATATCTTGTCTCGAACCCAAAAGTACATACAACTGGAGGCAACCCGAAGCTCGACGAGTCGGCCACCAGGTGGGAGAGGAAGGGGAGAAGACTAAGCAACCGGCTTCTCTCCGAAAGAAGGCTTCAAACGAGGATAAGATGGTTACAAGTCAGCTGAGCTCTTCACGAAACCCCATTGAAGTCTATGGAGTGGTGATGGGGACATCTCTCCAGGATTGCGATTCTACACCAGGAGGCGTCGTCGCACACTTTCAGTTTGGTTCGATTAGGGTGGGAAATTCAAGTGACATTAGGCTGCTCGTTTTAGTTATTTTTTTTCCTTTTATTGTAATTTTTATTTATTTGCTAGTTTTCTTTTAGTCCCATATCGGTTGTAATGGGATTTTTCCGTTGATGTAGGCCTATTTAAGGCCAAGACGGGCATTGTTATTGACAGTTTGGAATGAATAAAATTTGCTTTTAAGCTTTGTAACCTGTGTGCTTTGGGTGAGAAACCCTAGAGAGAGAATCCCGCCTGGTTCCCGATTAAGTGGTGCTGACTTCACTCCGTTTAAGGTTTCCATCAACTAGTTCTTCAACGCTATTCAGGAACAACCTTAGATGAGGTGGCTGGGACCCATCCCGTCTAATCCGAAAGGCCCCAGCTATTGTGCACTCTATGACATGATGAGTCATCACACAGTCGATTGCCGATCTCTCCAGAAGCAGTTCCAAGAGCTTTTCAATCGCGATACCTCAAGGAGTTCATCCTTAACCCCGAACAGTTCTCGAAGGTCAATGTGCAGAAAAGAGCTCCGGAAGCTCAACAACAGGGGAACATGGCCAACCATGCGCTCAGCAGCTGCAAAGAGGTGGAAGCCATATTCGACACATGCCTACTAGAGGGCACCGTCTCGAAGGAAAATGCCATCTACATCAATGAGGCCTGTAGAACCAACTATCCAACTGTGTTGACTGGTCCCCCTCCGTTGCCGAGTAGGTGGACCACGTTCTCTGAGGATGACGCCTATGCAGTGCATTCCCACACACGATGTCTTGATGTTACCATGCATATTGGCAGCTGTCGAGTCTAATTCTGGCAACGGTAGTAGCGTTAACATCCTATACGCGAGCGCTCTAGATAGAATAGAGGACACTCTGGAGATGCCCGAGTAATGATCTGTCCTCAAACCCAGTCCAATTTGTATAAGTTTGATGGAAACAAGACACGTTCGCCCAGAACAAACTCATTCTCCGTCCGCGCTTATCCATACGTCATTACAGTGTTATACGTGATCGACGTGGAATCGCCCCACAACGCGGGGTCCTCGGGCGGCCATGGATCCATATGATAAAAGCTGTCTTATTCAGCTACCATCAGCTTCTGCTGTATCCCACTCCGTTGGGACGCAGACATAAGGGGAGACCAAGCAATGTCCCGGAGCATTACTGCTATCGCTCAGAAGAAGTCCAGGTGGATGGTGAAGAACGCGAGGGTGGCCTCCAATCAGGACCACCCTCTGGAGAAAAAGCAAAAACATACCGCTTCTCAATAGCAATCACAGGGTGGCGGGGGCCGAAAGATAGATTCCTCTTATGAGTCAGAGGCTCCAAACAGTCGGTCGGAGGAAGACACAGAGCTGGTCTATGTAGACCCATCACATCTGGAACGAGCTCTCTGAATCGGGAAAATCTTCGGCAAATGAAAAGGTACGGTTCAAAGAGTTTATCTAACAACCTGGATGTGTTCTCTTGGTCCCCCACAAATATGCCAGGAGTTGATCATTCTTCATCTTTCACCTGCTTTTTTATAGACCCGGAGATCAAATCAGTGAAGCAAAAGCTGAGAAAGATGAACGCGAAATGGTGCCAGTCCCTTAACGAGGAAGCCGATCGATGGCTCCGAGCCAACTTCATTAGGGAGACTCGTTACCATGAGTAGCTCGCCAATCAGGTCCTGGTAAAGAAGAAGAGTGGCAAATGGAGAGTTTGCATCGACTTTACCAATCTCAATGAGGCTTGTCTCAAAGACAACTTCCCTCTGCTAAGGATTGACCAGCTGGTGGATGCAATTGCCGGCCATAAGCTACTCAGCTTTATGGATGCTTACTCCAGATACAACCAAATCAAGATGCATCCACCAGACGAGCACAAGATGGTGTTCATCACTAATCAGGAAATCTACTGCTACAAAGTAATGCCTTTCGGATTGAAGAACGCATGAGCAACCTTCTAGCGATTAGCGAATGACCAACAAGGTCTTCAAGGAGCAAATCAGACACACCGTAGAGGTATACGTCGATGACATGCCCGTGAAAAGCCTTCAGTGTGCTAACCACGTGCAACACTTGAGAGAGGCGTTCGACCGTCTCCGAAAGTACACGGCCGACTCAATCCCGACAAGTGCACCTTCAGAGTGGCCTCCGAAAAGTTCTTGGGCTATTTAGTCATCCAATAGGGCATTAAAGCCAACGCCGACCAGATATCTGCCATCTTGCACATGAAGTCTCCGACTTTCGTCAAAAAAGTCCAGATGCTGAACGGACGCCTCACATCCTTAATCGATTATTAGTCGATTCATAGATAAATGCAAACTATTCTTCCAAGCTATAAAGAAGAATAGAGCAAATTTTTATTAGAATGAGGAGTGTGAATCAACGTTCTAAGGCTGAAGAAGTATCTGGTATCTCCTCTCCTATCCAAACCGTCACCAAAGAGACACTATTTTTTTACCTCGCGGTATCAGAATCAGCTGTCAGCGAAGCTTGATTCGGGAAGGAGGCGTTCAGAAGCCAGTGTACTACGTCAACAAGTCCCTGCTTGATGCCGAGACTAGATACCCGAGGATGGAAAAGATGGTCATTGCTTTCATCATCATCTCGAGGAAGTTGAAGCATTACTTTCAATCTTTCCAAATTGTCTTGTTGATGGAGCACTCTGCAAGAGTATTGTGGAGAACATGCAGGCCACCGGGTGGATAGCAAAGTGGGCCACAGAGTTGAAGCCATACGACATCAAGTACGAGCCAAAGACAATAAATCAAAGGACAAGTCTTGGCAGACTTTATCACTGAATTCACTTTGGGAGCCCAGCGCAAAGCGACCACTTAGAAGGGTGGATCCTCAATGTGGATGGAGCTTCAAACAACAAAGGTACAGGTATCGGCGTTGTCCTGGCAACTCCGGAAGGGTCCATCATTGAGTAGTTTACACTAGATTGCCCTGTTACCAACAATGAGACTGAATACGAAGCCGTCATTGCTGGCCTCAGGATGGTAGCACTGCTAGTGATGAGTCAAGTCAACGGGGAGTATGCAGCCAAGGACGAATGGATGGCGGCGTACATGCAACTCGTTCTCAGCTTAAGTCCAAGTTTCCTCAATATGACTTTAAACAAGTCCCTCGGTCGGAAAACAACCACGCTGACTCCTTGGCTGATTTGGCATCGGCCTTGGAATACTAATTCTGAAGGAAGATCCCTGTAGAGCACATTGCAAAACTTAGCATCTAGCGATCGGGAGGCGAAGTACTCTGCGTGGACACCTCCCTGTGTGGAGAGATCCCATCATTGTCTACCGGAAGGATGGGGTGCTGCCCAACGATAAAGCTGAAGCGCAAAACCTCCAACATTTGGGCACCGGGTATATTCTTTTGGGGATGTTCTGTACAAGAAGTCCTACTCTAAATTCCACTCTGACGTTTATTTAAGATGTCTCGGACTGGACAAGCCAAGAAAGTGATGCAGGAGATTCATGATGGCGACTACGAGAACCACGTGGGAGGCTGATACCTCTCTCACAAAGCCATCAATCAGGAGTACTACTGACTCAAGATGTTCAACGACGTCAAGAAATACGTGAAGAGATGCCCGCAATGCCAAAAATTCGCTCATTCCTCAAGCAGATCAAGTATGGACCTCCATACATTATGGAGTCCCTGGCCCTTCATATAATGGGTACTGGATGTGGTGGGCCCACTTCCTTGAGCACATCCTCAGTTCTGATTTCTGCTTGTCGCAACCGACTACTTCACCAAGTGGATAGAAGTTGTGCCTCTCTCCGAAGTCACAGGACAGCCGATGGTCAAATTCCTATGGTAGAACCTTGTATGTGCTTTGGCCTACCACACACTATCATCTCTGACAACTGGACGAACTTCGCCAGTAAGGAAGTAACTATCTCATGTGCTAACCAAGTACAAGATCGCCCACCGGTTCCTTACGCTGTACAATCCACAGGGCAATGATCAAGCTGAGATAAGCAATCAACTATCCTTGATAGCTGTGCAAGAGCCTTGGCAAGGCAAATGGCAAATTGGTTAAGAAACTTGCCGGAGTGTGTAGGCTGTCTAAAAATCACTAAAAAACAAGCCATTAAAAGCAGAATTCTAAGTTCTAGACGCAAAGCCGATTTTGGCCGTGTCTCAGCCGCACCAAGGCGCGAGGGTCGCAACCCGCGTCTCAGCTGCATCAAGGCGCGAAGGTCGAAATCCGCGTCTCATCAGCACAAAGGCGCGAGGGTCGAAACCCGCGTCTCATCAGCATCAAGGCGCGAGGGTAGAAACCCGCGTCTCAGCTGCTCCAAGGCGCGTGGGTTGACACCCGCGTCTCAGTTGTAACCGTCCCGGTTTCGGGGCCAATCACGGCCCACATAACGGGGAAAGTTAGCACCCATTATGGAGTGTTTTTAGGAGGCACATACGCCCCTGAAACCCCTATAAATAGCCCCGTCGCTATAACGAAGGGGTCAAAGGATTTTTGGGAGAAAAGAGCTCTGAGAGAAAGAGAGAGTTCAACCCTTCAGAGAACTTGCTGTGTTCAAGTTAGCCTTTGCCGACAATCTCTTTGAGAGTTTTGGTCGACAGAGCTGTGTTACTCCGTCAACCACCCGAAGAGAAAAGCCCCGGAAGATCTCAACGTTCACCCGGTCAACGGAGAACAAGATTCACTCTCCACCGCCACTTGAAGAACCCAGCCTTAAACAAAGGGAGGATTCAAGACTCAAACATCCTCCCTCCCTTGTAATCGGAAGACTGATCTGTTGTAATTTTCTATCCAATCAAAAGAATTTTACAATCGGATCCTCCTTTTCCGACGCATACAAGAGATGGCGACTCCGCTGGGGACTACATTTGTCACTGACGAACAAATCGTGACGCAAGGTGACGTCCTCCATAAGGGGAAGATGGTCGAATCGCTCGTTGTCGAGTTCGACCAGGCAAAGTATAAAGAGTTTCTCTCTTCCGGCTCCAAGAGCCCAAGGACCCGCGTCTGCCGCAGGGTCTCGACTGGGAATGGCTCCGAAGTCCGATCTGAGGCTCTCTCGGGCGCTGCTGCTGCAAAGAGTATCGCAGCCAACTGTGCCAAGCAGGATACACGCGCCAACGTCTCTCAGGAGGCCCGCGTGGTCTCAGGCATAACTGCCGTTGCGACCAACCGCGCTATACGAGATACACGCGCCAACGTCTCTCAGGAGACCCGCGTGGTCAAGCCCTCTGGTGTCCAGCCAGTTCACCCTCCCCCTCAGCACCAAGTCGTCGTTGGTTTCTCTCCACCTCCACGACGCAATCGAAACGCTGAGCGTCGACAGAGGAGGCGTGCGCGTCAACTGCAAGTTGGAACTTTTGATTGTCCAACTGAGGCAGGACGCAAAGTTCAATCCGGCGTCTTGGCTGCGCCGCATCCAGCACGCGAAGTCCGCGTTTGGCGGCCCAAACGCGAGACTCCCCAAATTAGTTCCTCTGAAGCCCTACTCACCAGACGCCAAGGCGAAGCTTGCGCGCCTCGTCAAGTACAAGAGGCACGCGCCCTTAGGCGTAGGGCCAGCAGCCCACTCTCTCTCAAGCGTCCCTGCCCGACGCACCAAGCAGCAACGCGACAGCCACGTCTCTTCTCAACAGAGACGCCAGGCACGCGTCCTAAAGCTGCGACGCGAGAACCGCGTCTCTGAATCCTGCGTCCAAGCTGTACAGCGCATGGATGCATCCCGCCCTCGAAGTTGCGAGGCTAATCTCTTCGATCCTCTTCCCATGGATCTAAGGGATTACTTGACAAAGAAAAGAAGTGCTAATCAAACCACTTCATCATGTTGCTGCCAACGGCTCATCTCCATGTTCTCTGAGTGCCGTTGCGGTTCAGGCGTGAACCAGCAGTCCTTAGTTAGACAGCTGACCCTGATTCCCCCAGCAGCCAAAAGAAGACGCTCTTACAGGCGGAGGATCTTCTTTGACACTGAGTATCCAGAGCTCACTGCTAACATGGCGAGCAGGAGCAGGGGAAAACAGCCTGTAGTCAGCTCGACGAGTCTGACTCTGAACCGGAAGAAGTGTACCGACACACTCGCATCCGGACCGGGGCCATTCCCCCGATCAACTACAATGCCCTAGCCCGGGGCATTGAGATTAATGACTCGCACTCTGCCATTGCAGAGTCGCAGGCCTCAAACTCTTCTATAGAGAAAGAGGCCTTCACATACATGACGAGCACTCCTGGGGAGACCGCTAAGCGCTTGGAGCTGCAAGCCCAGGTCCAGAAGGAACAACTCGAGATGATTCGTGCTCAGTAAGAATCCATCGACTCTCTCAAGCAGATGCTCGCACAGTTGCTCGAAGACAGGAGGAAATCTCTCCCTAGAAAGTCTAAGGGCAAACGAAAAGAGGGAGAAAGCTCATCTTCCGAACACTCCGAGAAGAAAGAGCAACCCACCTCTGGTTCGTCTAAATCCTCGTCGTAGGAAAAGAACGATCAAGACCAGGGAAAGGTTCATTCTAAAAGAATGAATCAGTTGGAGCAGCGCCTTGAAGCCCTTACCAATCGAAAGGTCTCCAAGAAGCAGGAGTGGTCCGCCCATATCCAGCCGAATGGGACCTGGTTCTATACCCGCCCAAGTTCAAGGCTCCAACCCTCCAAGCATTTGATGGGAAAGGTTCACCGAACCAACACATCTACTATTTCAAGTCCCAAACTGGGAATGTGGTAGATAACGACGCCATCCTGGCGCGTTTATTCATCGGCACCCTAAAAGGGCTGGCCTTTGAATGGTTCATGAAGCTCCCAGAAGGTTCCATCAAGAACTGGGGTGATTTGGAGAAGTTTTTCTTAACACGCTTCTTTGAAGATGACTCGGAGGTCAACATGCCTACCCTTTTAACCACCAAGCAGCGAAAGGGAGAGTCTGTTAAGTCTTTCGTGGAAAGATTTCGGAACGTGACACTCCGATGTCCGAGCGGTATGACCCAGGTTACCCTGGTGGAAACATGCCGCCACAATCTCCAAACCTCACTCCTTACTCAAATAGGAGTTGCTGAAAGCCGCACCTGGAAGCAATTAGTCCAACAAGGTGAACAGGCTGAGGAGATTGTCGCCCGCGTCAGAGCGGAAGAAAACAAAACCAGGCCTGAAAGGTCAACGAGGCGTGCGCCAGACACATCCCTCCAAGTCAAAAGGAAGGATAACTTGGTAGCAGAGACCAAGTCCCCTGTCAAACCTCAACCGGTCAAGGGAAGTGGCTCTTCAAAGCCAACCACGGGCCAACAAGCAGTATTCCTTCAAGGATGAACATGTCGACTCGCTCTTCAAATTACTCAACAAGAGCAATCGACTGAAGCTTCCTGAAGCTAGGCGCCCCGAGGAAGTCGGTAAAACCGACAATCCCAGCTACTGCATGTACCACAGGATGTTGGGACACCCTACCAAGAGCTGTTATGTCTTCAAGGACATCCTTCAGGCCCTGATTGACGCGGAGGTATTGAAACTCCGACCAGAGCAGAAGAAGGTGACGGCTAATATGACGTCAGTCCTCCAGTTTGGGAGGCAACCTCCAACACCCTCTGGAGTAGTCCCTATCCTAAGAGGAGAGCTGATAATGGTCAACACAGACCCGCACCAGCAGCAAGAAAAGGGCTTGGTACTGTTCCCACACCTCAGGGAGAAGTCATGTGGGTTCATCCCGACCTTATTGATGGCCAGCAATGGACTACTGTAACCAGCAGGAAGTCCAAAGGCAAAGCAAAGGCTTCATCCTGCAACGTGGTGTGTGCCTCTTCTCGAGAAGCGGAAACTGATATTCCCTCGCTAACCGACTCAGAAGAGGAGACAATATTTCTGGCCGCAGAACCAGTCAGCTGGTGGCAGAAACCCGTTCGGGGCAGCCATATTTGAAAAAGTATGGCGAAGTGGCGGTAACTCCTCCAAGACCGCTGCAGAGCCAGCCAAGCCCTCCGCGAAGCAACCCGGGGAGAAACAGAAAGAACTTCGGTTTTCTCGAGTTCTTTCGAAGGACGTAGCGGAAGGATCCACAGCACCTTACCGCTTTGATGTCCTGGCTCAACTAGCCAACATCCCGGCGCGGATTACGCTTTATGAGCTTCTTAGACTATCAAAGTCGACCAGAGAAGCTCTACAAGAAGCTCTGGCTAATGCTGAAGTCTTCATGACCCAGCTACCAGAGGAGGAAGATGTAGAGGATTGCCTCCACGCCTCCCAAAATATTCCCCGCATCACCTTCACGGTCGATGATATGCAAGTCAAAGGGAAGCATGATCGACCCCTTTACTTCGCAGGGTATATTGGATCATCTGAGGTGAACCGCATTCAGGTAGATCCCGGGTCTGCATTGAGCATTATGCCTCGCAGGGTCATGCAACATCTCGGGATTCCTACTCACCGTTGAGCCCTACTCAGACGACCATTTATGGGTTCAATGCCAATAGTACCCGTCTAATGGGGAAGGTCAAGCTCAAATGCCAGATTGGAGACTTAAGGTCAGAGGTGACATGCTACGTCATAGATGCTGACACCTCCTACAACTTGCTGCTGGGACGACGTGGATTCATCGCAATTCTATCGTTCCCTCTACCCTCCACCAGGTCATGAAATACATTGACGGGAGTGGAAAGGTGCGAACGTTGATTGCCGAGAGGCATCCGTTCAAGGGAGTGGAGAATTATTTCACAGATTCCCTCCTATATCAGGAATCTGTGGAAACAGATGAAATCTCGCAACCAGAGGAACCAGACTCTGGCAATGAAGCCGACACCGAGCTGGAAGAGGATGAGTGTGTGTGGGAGCTAGATCCACCTGTAACGGGCATTAATAGGCCCGATGTTGATAATACCTCCGCCGATGATGTAGGCGGATGGTATATTAATGAAGATTTAGATCTGGCGTATTTTTCTGTGTTTGCTTCTGATTCGTACCGTCAGACACTAGTACCGACGTGGATGACGATCTCTGGTCGGCAATGGATGCTTTGACATCATTGTATGTACCAGTGAAATCGTCCTTCGAGACATACCAAGATAATGGTAACGCGCAAGAATCTATATTTATGGTTCCAGCAAGACGGAAAGGCCAAAAACCAATTCTTTTTGGGCGAATCTCGTCTGAACCAACGCCCCACGAAGAATCAGAAGGCGTGGAGGAATTCCCTCAGTTCGGTCATTATGAGCCAAAGGCACTCAGAATGATGAAAAACATGGGGTATGACCTAACCAGCAGACTCGGGTTGAACTTCGGCAAAGGAAGGAGAACGCTACTTCGATCCTTTGTGCCGAAAGGGAAAGCACCTGATTATTATCATCAGACTCGCAGGGGTTGGGCTATGTGTCAACTCCGATCCCATCAGCCTCTGACTCTGAAGAGACATGGGGCCATGATTACTGCACGTCCTCGTGAGAGTCAGATGCTAGTGTCGGCAACATCTTCAAAGAACTTTCAGTGAACATGATTCAACAAGCCACCTGGAAGACGGAGATGAAGAAATGATCCAATCCGATACAGATCCTTGGATCAAACATTTAAATACTCTTTGGGATACCCGCTTTGAACAGCGAGAGCCACCCACAGAAGACGAGGTTGTTCAGATCAATTTAGGAGATGAGGCTAACCCTAAGCCCATCTTCATAAGCGACGGCCTGTCACCGTCGGAGAAAAAGGATCTAATATCTCTTGTTTAAGAGTATAAAGACGTCTTCGCCTGGAATTACGAAGACATGCCTGGACTTGATCCTCAAGTGGCTATGCACCGCCTCAACATCAATTCGGACGTAAAGCCTGTCAAACAACAACAACGACGATTCCGCCCAGAGATAATGGAGGCGATTCAATCAGAAGTCAGAAAGCTTATAGATTCTGGCTTCAGGAAGAACAACATCCCGACTGGGTAGCCAACATCGTCCCCGTTGCCAAGAAGAACGGAAAGATCCGAATCTGCATCGATTTCCGTGATCTGAACGAGGCCTGTTCCAAGGACGAATTCCCACTGCCAATCACAGATGTCATGATTGACAATACATGTGGATTCGAACGAATGTCCTTCATGGACGGATTCTCAGGATATAATCAAATCAAAAATGTATCCTGATGACGAAAAGCACACATCCTTCAGAACACCACTGGGGTCTACTGCTATACCGTTATGCCCTTCGGACTGAAGAATGCGGGGCCAACATATCAAAGGGCTATGAACGCCATTTTCCATCAGCAAATGCGCAAACAGTGGAATGCTATGTTGATGACATTGCGGTAAAAAGCCACGCTAAAGGTGATCATATCACTGATCTAAAGGTTGTCTTCGACATCATGTGGGCCCATCAGTTGAAGATGAACCCTACCAAATCCTTCCTGGGGGTGGCCAGCGGCAAGTTCCTAGGGTTGTAGTGACTTCCACAGGAATTCATTTAGATCCGGAAAAGATTCGCGCTATCCAGGAGATGCAACTCCGAAGAATCTCAAGGAACTCAGGGGATTGCAAGGACGATTGGCATACATCCGTAGGTTTATCTCAAATCTCTCCGGAAGATGCCAACCCTTCGCTAAACTAATGAAGAAGGGTGTTTCGTTCATTTGGGACGACGCTTGCCAACAAGCATTTGAGGAAATCAAGCAATACCTCACACAACCACCAGTCCTTGCAGCTCCGATATCTGGAAAACCTTTCCTGGTATACGTCCGAGCAATGGATCATTCTTTGGGAGCTCTACTAGCTCAGAATGATGATCAAGGACGAGAGCAAGCGATCTACTATCTGAGTAGAACAATGATCGGAGCCGAACATCGGTACAACCCGATTGAGAAGGAATGTTTGGCACTGGTGTTCGCCATTCAGAAAATGCGACACTATCTGGCAGGCAAAACCATAAATGTCATATCAAAAGTCAACCCCTTGAGTTACTCATGACAAAGCCTTCATCACTAAATGGCCGACTAGCAAAATGGGCCATATTGTTATCTCAATATGAAATGCACTTTTTACCACAGAAGGCCATTAAAGGCAAGCGGTGGCGGATTTCTTGGTTGAGCATCCAGATCCGAGGGCAACCAAACTTTACGACGATCTCCCAGATGAGGTCGCTGAAGCCTGCCAGACTCAGACATCCTTTGAAAAACAGGTGTGGCAACTTTTCTTTGATGGTGCATCAAGAACAAGCCCAAAAGGACACATAGTCGCAGGAGTAGGAGTAGTACTCGTCTCCCTGCAGAACTATGTGATTCCTCGAGCTGTCTCATTAACTGAGCCGTGTTCCAACAATGTGGCGGAGTACAATGCTCTTTTGATTGGGATGCAACTCGCCGATGAGATTGGCGTTAAAAATCTCGAGGCATATGGTGACTCCAAACTCATCGTCAACCAGGTTCGCGGGGAGTACGAAGTTAGACATGAAGACCTAGTACCCTATTACAACGCGATTGTCCACATGGCTGGGAAGTTTACAAACTTCTACATCGACCATGTACCGCGCAGGCAAAATGCGCATGCAGATGCACTGGCATCCCTCGCTGCCTCTTTAGCTCTTTCAGCTGGAGCAGTAGAGAAGGTATTTGTCTACAGCCACGACCTGTATTGCCCGAAAATTGCTCCTGAGGATTACCAGGAGCCAACAGAGGATTCTCAAATAAAGAAGCGCTGGAATTGTCAATCGGTCCAGAGCCTAGAGACTGGCGATTCCCTTACATCGATTATGTCCTGTATGGCATCTTGCCTGAGGATACCAAGGAAGCGGCTGCCATTCGAAGGAAAGCCCCCAAATTCTACTATAATGCGATTACACGAACACTGTATCGTCGATCGCATGACGGGATCTGCTTCTCTGCCTTTCACAAAAAGAGGCACAGGAGGTATTGAAAGAAGCCCATGACGGCATGTGTGGAGCCCATCAACCTGGCCCAAAACTTGCATACCGACTCCAAAGGTTGGGATATTATTGGCCCAAGATGATCGCTGACGCCATCACCTATGCCAAAAGATGTCACGCCTGCCAAGTACATGGCGATTTCATCCATCAAGCACCAGGGTACCTTCACTCTACAACTTCTACCTGGCCATTTGAGATGTGGGGGATGGATGTGGTTGGCCCTATCAGCCCTCCATCATCAAAAGGACATCGGTTTATTTTGGCAATAACCGATTACTTCTTCAAATGGGCTGAGGCGTTCCTTTGAGGGAGGTGAGGTCATCTGATGTGATCAAATTCGTGAAACATCACGTATTTACCGTTTCGGCATACCTCGGCAAATTGTCCATGACAATGGACCCCAGTTCATCAGTCAGGCTTTTCAGAAATTCTGCCATAAGTTTAGAATCCAGAGTGTGTCCTCAACGGCATACTATCCTGCCGCTAACGGCCTCGCATAAGCTTTTAACAAGACCATTGGCAAGCTTCTCAAGAAATTCGTCTCGAAAAGTCAACGGGATGGGACGACAAGCTGGGTGAATGCTTATGGGCCTACCGCACAACTGTGCGAACCCCAACTAAAGCTACACCATTTTCTTTGGTCTATAGGTGTGAAGCCGTGCTTCCACTCGAAATCCAAATTCCATCTCTACGCGTCGCCCTGACAGCGGAGATGACAACAGAGGAGAAGCATCGACAGCGACTCCAGGAATTGGAGGCCTTAGACGGTAAGCGTCTGCAGGCCCAACAGCAAATCGAGCTTTACCAAGCTCGAATTACCAGAGCCTTCAACAAGAAAGTTAAAGTGCGAACTTTCAAGAAAGGCGACCTTGTCTCAGCCGTCAGAAGACCCATGGTAATGACGCACAAGACAAAAGGAAAATTTCAGCCCAAATGGGAAGGACCATTTGTAGTAGAGTCAGTCTACTCAAATGGATCGTATCGCCTCATAACTTCAAATGGCGATACACTCATGATGCCGATCAATGGCAGATTCTTGAAGAAGTACTATCCTTAATAGTACTCCTCCTCCGATCAAGTTAACAGTACACCTCTGATCAAAACAAGAAGAGCTTCTTCATTAACATCCGACGCCTCCAACGGCTAAGGATAGAGGAAAATGTTAGCTTTTAAGCCCAACATAAGCCTTCGACAACTCATCATGCTGAGGGGAATAGCATGGCTAGCCAACTCAAACGGTAGTTAGTAAAGGCATATCAAACCCGTTGACAGCTGAGGATTTGCTAAAAATCCTAAGGGACATGTTCCCGTTTGATCCGACGCCTCCAACGGCTAAGGATAGAGGAAATGTTGGCTTCTAAGCCCAACATAAGCCTTCGACAACTCATCATGTTGAGGGGAATAGCATGGCTAGCCCAACTCAAACGGTAGTTGGTAAAGGCACCTAAAATCCGTTGACAGCTGAGGATTTGCTAAAAATCCTAAGTGGACTTGACTCCACTCTCCCCTCCAAAATCCCTTACCAATTCTCATCCACAGAATGGTAGGTCTACAAATACAGTCGTTGCCAAGTTAACACTATACCTCTGGCACTTCAAACTCCACTTGCCAATTCTCATTAATAGAATGGCAAGTCTTCAAATTGCTCATATCGCGAATCCAAATTTGTCAAGTTAACACTATACCTCTGACACTTTAAATTCCACTTGCCAATTCTCATCAATAGAATGACAAGTCTCCAAATTGCTCATATCGCAAATCCAAATTTGTCAAAGTTAATACCACACCTCTGACAAATTACTGTTAAGTTAACATTATACTTCTAAACAGTACATCGAGTTTCTGTCAAGGTTAACATCACACCTCTGACAGTCACTTTCTTCAGACTTCCATATCGAAGCTGAAATGAACGATGCCAAGTTTAACACTACACCTCTAGCATCCAGGTCATCGCCAAGTTCAGCATTACACTTACGGCCATGACTTTCCCTCGGACTTCCTTGTCAAAGTCGAGATGACCAATGCCAAGTTCAAAATTACACCTCTAGCATTACCCTCACTGTCAAGTTAAACATCACACCTATGACAGTGACACTTTCAGTTTTCCCAAATGAAAGCTGAAATGCTTCTGAGTCAAGTTAATATCACACCTCTGATTCACATTCTTGTCAAGTTAACATCACACTTCTGGCAAGAAACTTTCAACCCGTTAAGTTAATATCACACCTCTAACGGTAAAAACTTTCCTAGATCCCCCGTGAATATAGCCTCACTTGTTATTCTCGTCAACAGAATACACAAGTCCACTTAAAAACATTGTTAGGTTAACATTACACCATTAACAGTGTTTTCATTAACTCCCCAGCTGATCTTAATCAAGTTAATCCCAAACCTCTGATAAAAGTTCATCTTCCCTGGGGGTACCAATTCAACCTGTCACTTTCTTTTTATAAAGTGGCAGGCCCACCAAAATTATCTTATCTCTGTCAAGTTAATATCACACCTCTGACAGCATTGTGGGTTCCTGAGATAGGATCTTTTCTCCACAAAATTTGACTTGTTAAAATTTTCATCATAGTTTTGACAAGCCAAAGATTCTTTGCTTCTATGCGTCTGACTAAAAGAAACAAGAGAGTCCAAGACAATAGAAGAGACAAAAAGAAAAGTGTCACTTTATTTATATCCAGGCATATGAAGGTGATACAAAACGCTCTCTTATACAATGAGATTGAGTGTTACAGTTAAGGAGTACACAAAGAAGTCCCTCTCTCTCAGAGGTTGCACTCACTCCTCAAAGCTGCTACAATTCCAAGTACAAGATGTTGGAAGGGCACCAAAGTAGGATCAGACATTGTGGCAACGATCAGAAGCTGGTTGCACCACGATGCATGATGTAAACATCGAAGAAGTCCCTGGTTGATCGAGAACAATGGTGTTTCTTGAGGTCGAAAGGCAACAGAGTCTTCTGATTTCACCTGACCATCCGAAGTGGGGGTATGACCCTTCGTTGATGAACATCTCTTCCACCAGAAGGTCATTCAGTAGGCATGGAGTTTCCCTCGATGTCACTTCTGGGGTAAGAGAGGAGGTTTTGAGACCTCACAGGGGATGCTACCCACCACTATATCCACCGCTACCCCCGCCGCCATCCTCACTCTGACCATGCCATGCCAAGAAACATGACTGGTGCATTGAATCCAAAGAGATCTTGGCGAGGGTCCGGTCCCAATCTCCTGAAGGCAGGAGTCATGACTTCTTCTCCTGTGGTCGACCATCGACCAAGTTCGCTGGCCGATATATTCTCCCAAGGGCCCAGCGAACATGAAAAAGGATGATCAAGCCTACCTGCAAGAAGCAACAAAATTAGAAGATCTGAAGCTTAGTATACTTCAACAGAAAAACTAAGTGACAGACACAGTTATTACTGAAATCGTCAGACGCAGGAATGACCCGCGCAGCGAACATCTGCGACGGCAGAAACAGACGCGAGCAAAGCTGTGACAACATACAGAGTTCGACCACAGCTTTGTACCCGCGTCTAAAATATGAGACGCAAAGAGAATCAGACGCGAAAATTGCCGTCTCCCTGTCAGATGAACAGGACTTGCAAGATTCAGGCCTGAGACCTCCAGTCTGAGTTGAAATTCTCCTAAGTCGACAGCCTCAAGACGCGAGCTCTATGTGCAAAACCTGCGGCCAGGCGCCTAAGTCTACTATACTCGCGTCCAGAGAAGTCTAAGTCAATAGCGCAACTTCCAAAAGAGGAAGGCACCAACTGACTTCAGGAGAAAATCCAGATGATGAATCTTTAAGAGATATCAAAGTTCAGACTTAGTTGGACTAAAAATATCATGGCAAATTGGGACGGCGTACCCGCAGAGGCCTCTATTAAGAGTTGAATTCTCTGCATTGAAGCGCGGACATAAAAGGAGCTCAAAGAGACGCTTTCTGTTATTGAAATCACTTGACAGTGGTAATCTTCTGAAGAGACCAAACAGAAGCATGAAAGCTCTGGGTCATCTTCATCCATGGAGGCAAGCCCCTGGTAAAGTCCTTGAGGGAGAAGATGGAGTCTCTCAGAGCACTCGCTGTTAAAAAAGAATAGTCCAAGTATGAGACTGCTAAAGGAAGGAGGTAAGCCCTATTTATAGGCGAGCCATGATGCCCATAATTAATAGCTCACTAATCAGAACCGTCGGCCTTAATGACCGCACGAGTGTCAAAGTCCAATGGAAGGCTGACGCGTGGAACGTCGCTTCGGGAAGCGTCGAAGACGCAGATCTCCAACCGCCAGCGCCGGTTGGCATTAAAAGGCATTAACGCCCAGGCCCAATGAAGAGCCGACGCGTGGATGGTCGCTTCGGGAAACATCGAATGGTGCAAGTCCCCAATCGTCAACAACGATTGGACGTTTAGAGATTCGATAAAGTCTTTATGACAGGCTGCATGTAACGTCTGGAAATTGCACCAAAACGCAGGCATGAGAGCCGCGTTCAGGAACCCGCGTCCAGAGGCTCGCGCCTCTTTTTCAAAAAGTGGCGTCCTCCTTCATTCCAAGTTAGAAGACCCTTCGCGTCTCTTGGATGACTCAAAGTTGCTCCGCGTCTCTCGGACGACTCAAGGTTGCGTCCATCAACAAAAGGGACTCATTCTGGGGGTCTCAGTAGGAAAGCACATAAAACTGCGTCCCGAAGCTTATATCTTCAGCAGAGAAGGCCTATCACCTTCACAAGTGTCTTGGAGCTGCGTCTACATGGATGATGATGGGTCTTGCATCGAGTCTCTGCGTCGCGTCCCTGACTGCGTCAATTTTAAGGGGCGTAAGACCACATTCTTAATGTATCCTGAACTCTGCGTCTGGATAAAAGTTAAGGATTGCGGCCAGTGAATCACACTCAAAGCTGCGTCCTTCACGTCCGCTTGAACCGCGTCTTCACTGGCAGGTCAGAATCGCGTGCCTCAGAGCCGCGTCTCTTTTTATGATTCGACGCTGCGTTTCATCAAAAGAACTTAGTTTTACCTAAGTTCAGTATTCACAGTCAGTAAGGGAGTACAACCAAAATCTGTGATTGAGAGGTTAGATTCATCTACAGCGGGGCAATGAAGGTGGAACAAAAAAATTTCAACGACTTTTATTATTCAAAAATGATAAAAGTAGATACAAACACTCTTGGTAAATAGAGTGTCCTTTTCTTTACAAGAAGAAAAAAAAGAAGGCTAAAAGTCCTGGTTCGCCAAAGAACGGATTTGTTCTCTAAGGCGATGTATCTCATGTTGGCGCGCCTTCTTAGCCTCCATGAGAGCTTGGGCCCGTAGATCCTCCTCGGAAAAAATCTCTTTGCTTGTACTCGGAGGGATTCCAGCTCGGAGGAATAAACAGAGAGATTTGCTTCAACTTGCACCTTGGCAATCTCTAACTCCGCTAGCCTCTTTTCAGAAGTAGCAAGCTTCTGTTCATTAATAACAATCAAAGCCTCAGCTCTGGCTATAGCAGCCTGAGAGTCAAGGATAGCCTGCTTCGCAGCCTGCATGATCATCTCGGATTCCTTTGACTCGACCGCTAGCTTTTGATGATCAGCCTGAAAACCTTCGAGAAGACGGGTCCTTTCGGTTATCTTCTCTTCCACTCTTTTTGCTCTTATTCTTGAGCAGCAAGGAGCCCAGAGTTTCCTGGGCCTCGTGAAATGAGCCAACATTCTCCAGGGATCGAAGCTCTCTCAAGTTATGTCCCAACTGCTCCACCAGCAGCAGACACGCCTTGTTTGGTGAAGGGCCTCCGGCTAAACTGATGTTCTCGACCAGGTTTTCGAGAAACATTCGGGCGAATTCAAAGGAGCTATCCCCAGATAGGATGAAATCAATACATGATTGCATCGAGGCAAAGAACTGCTGCACCATTTGGCGTGTCAGAATCCCCATGGTATCACCACCTAAAGTGCTCCCCGATCCCCTTTCTATCACGGGGTGAGGGATGTAAGCCGATTCTTCCGGTACAGGAGTCGGGCCGACCACGGGTGCGGCAGAAGCAAGAGTAGTCGCCGGCGCTTCTGGGGGTACTACGTCCGTAGAAACCTCCAAAACCGATGAAATGACAGTAAGCTCGACCTCTTCAGGGTCCTTCGCCGAGGTCTGAGCTGTACGGCCTCCCGGGCAGGCACTGACCGCCAAGTCTCCTACCTGAGCTTCCTCAGTGCCCTCTGCAAATTACAAGAATATCAGCTACGACAGTAAAAGGAAAACATTCAAAATATCAATATTTCCTTACCAAGCTGAGGGTCCAAAGATGGCGAGTTCTTAGGCGAATCCTGCAGGGTGGAGGTCTCCCTGACTTCGATGATTGCCCTCTCTTGAGGCATCCCAGTAATAGGAGCCTCAACTCTCTCCTGCTGGGCCAGCTCTTGTATCATCTCCTCGATCTGGGAGGAAGCAGCGGCCTCGCTAACCACGACCAGCCCTGCGATATGAAGCCAAATGAAAAAGAAAACGTCAAAATCCTTTTCCTAGTTAAAAGGATGAATTAGGCGAAAGGAGTACCTTCAGCAGCTTTAGCAGGAATAACTACCGCTGGTGGTGACCCCGTCACCGGCTCACACCCATATATTTCCTCCTCCGAGATGTGTGAGAATTTACTCGGATCAGGAGGAGCGGGTTCATTGCCAAATCGACCTCATCGCCTGAATCATACCCTTCTTCTTCGGATGAAGAAGACGATAGTGCAACGCGAGAAGCCTCGGCAACCGGGGCCTTGCCACCAAATACCCCAGTGGTAGAGCTGGGGTCAACTACTCGAGGACTGGGGATTAATACACTAGGGGACTCAGGCTGTTATGCCTCATCCCTCCTCTCGTGAGCTGAGAAAGACCCGGGCTGAGTTGAGATCCCTGGAATCTCAACATCACCTCCGCTCATTATGTCAACTTCAAGCTGCTCAGCCTCGTCAGCGGCGGTGGGTTTGTCAGCGAACTCCCCTTCTTCTAAAATCCTGGGGCCCCTGCTGCGCAACCCACGGGTACGGACTAAGGAGGCGTCATCCTCATTTTCCACTTCTTCCCTCTGTTCCTCAACATCAAAAAGGATGTCTTCGGACGAAAAAACTGCGGCCGCCAAGTCTCTCCGGACCTTCTTTGGGGCAGGCTCAACAGTGGAAGTAGAGCCTTGAGGACGCTTACGCGCCACCTGTCGACCCTTTGCTGCTCGCGGCTCCTCCCTTGATACCCTTCTGGTCTCCTTCAGAGCCTTCCGATACTCCTCAACGCCTCGTGAGCGTTTGTTGGACCCCAACTTTGCTTCGTAAAATGCATTGATACTCTTGATGCATGAGTACTCCGGAGCAAAGTCAGGCGTTTGGTTGGCTTGGAAGTACCAGGTACAGAAGGTAAGGCTTGTACAGCCTTTCGGTTCCTTGGGGGGCAGACGAAAAAAACGCTTCCGTCCCTCCAGCCACGTTGTAATACCAAGTCCGAGCACCTTCAAACAAGTTCCCACTGAAGGCGAGTCGAGCATTGGGGTTACCGACAGATAATTGATCATAGCCGAACTGTCGGGCGAAGCGATTTGGCATGTACAGCCGATCGTGCACGAATTCCCTTGTCGGAAAAGCACATACCCGGACCGAATATTGACCAACCACCAGAAAACTCCCGATGACAGCCTCGTGAAGTTATCTGGGCTCACGAAGTCAGCAAGTTTATCCCCGAAAGATGCACCAGTAATCTCGGGGAAGCAGCGATTGAGCTGGTAGTTCGAAGCAGTTAGAATGCACCTCCGAATGAAATACATATAAGTATTACACCAGCTTGAACCTTCCAACCACTGTACGAAAGGGGTAAACCCCTCACTCCAAGACACCGGCGTCATCAGGGAGGGACAGTGCATAACGTACCAAGCCATTAGGTACGTGTAGGGAAGCTCAACCCGAGGGTTGGGACGCTTTACCGTCGGCCTCCCTTCTGAGTCAACAATCGCCTTACCCTGGGAGTCGACAGCCTTCTCTACTTTGCATAGATTCTGAGTTAAGGCCCGCAACCCACTTTGAATACCGGCCGCCATGGCCGGGAGGAGGGCTATGGGCCTACCATAAGCCAGGAGCACCGCCGGGTACACTACGTCGGCAACAATCACTTCATGTGGCAGTGTCGGCACCACACAGCGCTTCAACCACAACATTAAGAAGCCCGCCAACAGTGCTCGATTGGAGATAGGGCTCCGGGCTTGATGATGGAAACTTTCAAAAACCGTGTCAGGTTCGAAAGTATCCTCGTTTGACTCCGTGGTGTAGGAGTCTACAGAAGCCTTGATCCTATCGGCAATCTCCTCGTCGGAGTTGGGAGCCAGTCGGGTCACTGGATGGTCTTTCTGATTGACGCCATTAAACAAGTAGCTTGCCCAAGACAGCTGCTTGACTCCCCTCGTCCTCCAAGAGGTTATCTGGCCGCAAATGTGGAAGTGACATAACACCTCCCAATAAGTCTCGTACACCCGAGGAGACTCTTTCTTCAAAAGGTGAAGCTCCTCAGTGGTCGGGACGTATTCCTCATAGGGAGAGTCCCCCATTACCAGCCCCGAGACTTCGTACAACTCGTGCAGGGCAAGACCCATCTCTCCGACCGGAGTGAAAATGTCCCCGTCAGAGGATTGTAACGCTCCAGGATCCCAAAGAAGTTTTGAGAACTTGGTGGAATACCATACTGCACGGCCCTGACCGCTTGGTACAATTCCACATGCTCCAACAGGCCTCCAAGATCGGCGAGGACGAAGCTCACGATCTTACCCCACCAATACTTCTCAGTGGAATGGATCCACCCGGGCGCACGGAAGTCGACCGGAAAATCACCCCCCACTTTCATGAATGCGTTGAGAAAGGTGGTGCTGAGTTTAGGAGTTTCTCCTACTGGGTGATCGGTCCTGAACAGCCCGGGAAACAGGCCGATAGCCTCCTTATCATGACCAGCATGATATACCTTCTTGGAGCCTAAGTTGCCGAGAGTAACCTCAGGGACGGGTCGGGAAAGCTCCCATGTCATTTTTCGAGGGACGGACATGTGCTGGAGATAAGATAGTGGGTACATCCTCTCCATGTTCGGAAGAAAGAACCTTCTATCCCCTATCTGACGGTGCCATTTATAATCTCCGTCATGCAAGGAATAGCCGCCCTCGCTAATATGGTCTCCAAAGAAGAAAGCAGGCTTCTCCATCGGAGCGCGAGCATTTGTTGTGAACGCCGCGTCAGTCATAAGCTCCCGAAAGGTTGCCGCGTCAACGTTGGAGAGCCTCTCCCTTCGCTCCTTCGACTTGTCGGCAGTCACAGGAGCAGTCCTTTGCAGCACAAAGGTTAAATCACGGTCAGCACCACCTATGTGCCCGAAGTGGCGCCTCTTGGAGAGTGGGTTGGAAGAGTGTCGCACTGCAGAAGAAAACGACACTTGATCAGAAATCTAATCAGAAATCTAAACAAAAACGTTAACTGTCTATAATTCAGACGCAGAAGAGATACTGAACGCAGAAAATTGTCAAAATCCGCGTCCAGACCTGAGGACCCGCGTCCAGAACCTGAGGCCCCGCGTCCAGACCTGAGGACCATGAGGCCAGCAGGGAGTCTGCGTTTTAAAAATCCAAGACTTATGAAAAATCTCTAAGTACTTGGACTCGGTGCAAGATTCATAAAAACCAGCGTCTGATGTCACAGAACGCAAGAATCAAGTCTGCGTCCGGATCTTTCACAATTAGAAACATTCTAAGTGATGACTCCGGAACGCAAGGCTTACTGGCGCCCTATGATCAACAAACAAGTACATCCTCAAGCGGATAAAAGCGGTAGGGTCATCAAACCCGCGCCTTGTTTGTTAACTCAAAGACCGCGTCTGAGAATCAAGCACGGTTTTGAATCCACGTTGGCGGTTCTCCTTCAAAAAAGGGATTTTTAGGGCTATAAGAACTCCATAAACCCCTCTAATGGCGAAGATCAAGCCTGATGGCGTTATACCTACAATAAGGGCTTCATGCATGGAGGAACCGCCCCTTTGGGCCTCAGTGACGACCGCCTTCGACGATGAAGCAGTTCGCTTGGCCTTGGGTGCCATTGCGAAGCAAGAATCTAATGTTAGATGGAAGAAGAGAGAACAAAGAGAACTTCTTTCTCAAAACCCTAACAGATGCAAGCGAAGACGAAAGAGAGATTAATAATGACTCTCTCAATGACTGTCGCCCTTTATAGGCACGGTGATTCGCAAAGATACGCGACGCTTGGCTCGACGCCGAATCACCGCCTGATGCGTGGACAGTGCATTTAATGCAGCGTGAAGTTCGCACGCCAAAAAGGTGTCCCGACGGCTCCACAGGACACGTGGCAGTGCACTCATGGCATGACACGGATTCGCATCCAACAGTCGCGCCTCTTCAATGGACGCATCTCTTCAACTAGGCCATTGTTGCGTCCAACAAGTCGCGTCTTTAGCAAAAAGATGCGTCTCTCCGAAAGTTCGCATCCTTCCAATCAGCCCAAGAATCGTATCTGAATAACAGTCGCGTTTTCATTCCAAAAGATGCAGCCCTATGAAAGTCGCAACTTTAAAGCTGGCGTTCAGTCCTTGCTTCTACAGGACAGTTCAACAGTACACTGGCACAAGCAGACGACCGTCCGCTCATGGCTTAAAGTGCACCCACGACAGACTTAAAGCAATCGGAGAGGTTTAGACTGTGCATCTAGACACTCAACACGATCAACTTTGGTGGCTTCAAAGAGTTCCACAGTACACTCACGAAGACCATACTCCAGACAAGATCAAACCCGGAGCATTGACAGTCCAGTCATAAGGGTGAGTTCAGCTAGAGTCCAAAGTATTTCGAAATCTGTCCCACTTAACTGCGGAATATCGAAAACTTTGGAGGGGGTTCTGTAGGCTGTCTAAAAATCACTAAAAGACAAGCCATTAAAAAGCAGAATTTCAAGTTCTAGACGCAAAGCCGATTTTGGCCGTGTCTCAACTGCATCAAGGCGCGAGGGTCGAAACCCGCGTCTCAGCAGCATCAAGGCGCGAGGGTCGAAACCCGCGTCTCAGCAGCATCAAGGCGCGAGGCTTAACTGCCGCGTCTAAGCAGCATCAAGGCGCGAGGCTCAACAGCCGCGTCTCAGCAGCATCAAGGCGCGAGGGTAGAAACCCGCGTCTCAGCTGCTCCAAGGCGCGTGGGTTGACACCCGCGTCTCAGTTGTAACCGTCCCGGTTTCGGGGCCAATCACGGCCCACATAACGGGAAAAGTTAGCACCCATTATGGAGTGTTTTTAGGAGGCACGTACGCCCCTGAAACCCCTATAAATAGCCCCGTCGCTATAACGAAGGGGTCGAAGGATTTTGGGAGAAAAGAGCTCTGAGAGAAAAGAGAGAGAGTTCAACCCTTCAGAGAACTTGCTGTGTTCAAGTTAGCCTTTGGCGACAATCTCTTTGAGAGTTTTGGTCGACAGAGCTGTGTTACTCCGTCAACCACCCGAAGAGAAAAGCCCCAGAAGATCTCAACGTTCACCCGGTCAACGGAGAACAAGATTCACTCTTCACCGCCACTTGAAGAACCCAGCCTTAAACAAAGGGAGGATTCAAGACTCAACATCCTCCCTCCCTTGTAATCGGAAGACTGATCTGTTGTAATTTTCTATCCAATCAAAAGAATTTTACAATCGGATCCTCCTTTTCCGACGCATACAGAGTGCTCTGGGCATATCGAACCACGAAGCGCACCCCCATGGGTGAGACTCTGTTCTCACTAGCCTAAGGAACGGAGGCCATCATCTCAATCGACGTTTGTATGCCGACACTGCGCACAAAATATGTCGATTGGGATCAGAATGCCGCTCAGCTCCGGTTTGCACAAGACTAGTCTGAAGAAAGGCGGCGACAGGCCACAATTCGGAGTGCAGCTTACCAGCAACAAATTATAGGATACTGTATATGACATCTATAACACTAGGGGGGTGAATGGTGTTTCAAAAACTTTTAACAAGAGATGTTAGTAACTTGAAAAAGTAAAGTATCAATCACAGAAAAGAAACTCAGAAAATACAATCACAAACACAAATATTTTATCCTGATTCGGTCCTGACCTACATCCAGTCCCCAGGCATCAACCGTTTGAGATTTTCCTTTACCCTTGACTTTGAACCCTTACAAAATCAACACATGTACACCAATTGACAAATCCTATGTTAATTTCTGTACACCACTTCTCTTCGTCAAGAAGTCCTTCCTTGAAATGAGTACTATTGCAAATTATAAGCCTTGATTGTGGAGTGCCGGTGATTCCTTGCAGTGGCTTATAGGGTGTCTCTAGAATTTCTGTTTAAAAGGTCATATGAATGAGGAACTAGGCAAAGAGAGTTTTTGAAAACCTTGGCAGAATTCTGAATTTTTTAGGTCAAGATGAAAGAATTTGAATTGTTATTTTAAGTGAGAGGGGTGCCTCTTTATATAAAGTGGAGTGGATAACTATAAATCAGTTATTTGAAGATTCAAATTCAAATAATTTAGTTGTTGGAAGAGAGGGAAAATAAGTTCAAAAGATCAAAATCATACATCTATACACTGTCAGATTAGTTGACTATAGGACAAGTTAGTCGACTAGTCAAGTGTCTGTTCGACAAATAAGTCGATTGAAAGAGAATATAAGTTGGCTAGACTGAGTCAACAGAACAAAAGTTGTTCTCATTAAAGTCTTATTAATTGACTAATAGGAAGTTATAGTCGGCTAGGCTGAGAATCAAAGTTTCTGTTAAGTCTATTAGTAGACTAGACCGAAACATCAGTCGACTAGATTGAGAATCAAAGTTGAAACAAAGCTTCTGTTAAGTCTATTAGTTGACTAGACTGAAACATCAGTTGACTAGACTGAGTTTACAGAAACATGTATTAGTATTTTGATACATATTAGTCGACTAGAAATAGGCTATAATCGATTAGACTAAGAGATATGTCAATACTCAGTCTCTATAGACTGAGTTTACAGAAACATGTATTAGTGTTTTGATACATATTAGTTGACTAGAAATAGGCTATAGTCGACTAGACTAAGAGATATGTCAATACTCAGTCTTTATAAATACTCATTTATCGACTATATAAGTATAATAGTCGACTAATCAAAATAAAAAATTGTATGAGTTAACTAAACTTAGGTTGTTTGTTAAAATATATGGGTTCTATCATCTATTAGTTGACTATATTAAGCTTATAGGTCAACTAATAGTGTGTGTATGTGTGTCTCAAGGCTTTTACAAGATATCTACCAGAAGTAAGGTAAATTACAAGTTCTTCAATAATACTTGTCTTTTGTTGTCTCTTTCTATCTTGAATCTTCTGGAGGAAGTTGTTAGAAGCCTTTGATGTCAGTATTCAGCTTGATTCTTATTGAGTAGCCTTGTATACTGCATATAGCATACACGGTATATTGTTGTCATCAAAACAAAGAGTGATGCATGATTATTCATCATGATCCAACACACATCGGCAGCACATCACAAAAAAGTGAAGGCTCGGGAATTCTAGATTGGCGATCTGGTACTGAAACACATCATCCGGAGTATTGAGGAGAAAATGTGAGAAAGCTCAGAGCTAACTGAGAAGGGCCCTACACCGTGGTTGCCAACAGAGGCAAAGATTTTTATACCTTAGCCGACCAAGACGGGAAGATACTTGGCAAGCAATGGAATTCTTTTCATCTGAAACGGTATTATGTATCAACAATCAATTATTTCGATGAAAAGAATCATCGTTGCAAATCATTTCTCTCTACTTTGAACACAAGCATCTGTGACGACTTCCTCCGACAGCCTATATGAGTCCTCACCCTGACGGCTAAAGCCTACGCGGCTCTCCTAAGAGACGAAAATCATCCTGAGGCCACTTTAACAGTCTATAACGGGTCTTCACTCTGACATCTAAAGCCTACACGGAGACTCCTGAGAGATGGAGATCTTCCTGATGGCCGCTTCAACAGCATATAACAGGTCCTTACCTTGACGAGTAAAGCCTACACGAAGACTCTCTTGAAAGACGAAAGTGCTCTTGACAACTCCATCCGATAGCCTATAACGGGTTCTCACCCTGACGACTAGAGCTTACACGGAGGCTTTTGAAAGATGGAGATCATCCTGATGGCTATTCAACAATTTATAACGGGTCCTCACCTTGACGGCAAAAGCCTACATGGAGACTCTTGAAAGACGGAAGTTCTCATGATTGCTACTCTGACAGCCTATAGCAGGTTCTTACCCTAACAATTAAAGTTTACAACAGAGACCTCTGAAAGACGAAAGTGCTTCAGACGGCTCCCTCTGACAGCCTATAAAGGGTCCTCACTTGACGGCTAAAGCCTACACGGAGACTCCCTTGAAAGACGAAAGTGCTCTTGACGGCTCTCTCTGACAGCCTATAGCGGGTCCTCACCCTGATGGCTAAGTCTACACGGAGACTTCTGAAAGATGGAAGTCCTCCTGACGGCTTCTATGACAACCTATATCGGGTCCTCATTCTAACGGCTAAAGCTTACACGGACTCTCCTGAAAGTCAGAAGTGCTTCTGACAGCTCCCTTCGATAGCCTATAGCGGGTCCTCACCCTGACGGCTAAAGCGTACACGGAGTCTCTCCAGTAAGACAGAAGTGCTTCTGGCGGCTCCCTCCGACAACCTATAGCGAGCTTCATTCTAATGGCTAAAGCCTACAAGAAGACTCCTGAAAGACGAAAGTGCTCCCGACGGCTCCCTTCGACAGCCTATAGCGGGTCCTTACCCTGACTGCTAACGCATACATGGAGACTCCTGAAAGACAGAAGTGCTCATGACGGCACACTCTAACATCCTAAATCGGGTTTTCTTTGACTACTTGTAGTAATCTCACTCTGGCAGAATTGGATGGGAGCTATCCCCTGAGGGATCATTACAAAGTTAACGAGATCTCCTTAAGTCCTATTGGAGCATCAACTCCCAGACCTAGTTTTAATCACTGATCTCGCTTGATAATTCAAAATGTCCCTCTGAAGATGTGGGAGTAATGACAAAAATTATATCTATCTTTATTACTTGTTCTCATATTGTACAAAAGAAGTAAAGCGCGAATACAAAAAGGAGGAGCTTGAGATCCCATTAAGTCTATATTTTTATTCGTTCCTCCCACTCGCATCTCTGATCCGAGTCCGACAGCGGAGTCTGTCCAGTTCATGACGAAGGCCTTCTGCTTATTCTTTGCCACGGAGGAGCGCCCCTAATTGCTCTGCTTCAGCTCTCAACTCTATCAACTCGAGTCCCTACCTCTCAGCTTCCTTCTTTAGTTGATGAACTCGAAATCGAAGTTGGTCACTTTCACGCTGCACCTTCTCTAATTGAGAATGAGAAAAGTTAACCGTGTTTTGTTTACTTATGATCGTCTCATCCAGGCAATGCTTCGCAACCAACACTTCATTCAATTCATCAGTCTTGCGTTGAAGGATTCGCTCAAAAGACGATTCGTGGCTTCCAATTCTTTCAATTGCCGCAGTTGACCCATTGATTCTTAGCTGATTAATGCCATTTTTCGTTAAGGTCCCTCTCCGTCTCTTTGAAAGTACACCTAAAGGGGGGATGAATAGGTGTAGTGCTAATCTAAGACAAATAATGCGGAATTTAACACTAATTGCGAACCCACAACGTGTAACCAAGAGTGAGTCCGAATTCCCCGTGAAAGGCTCTGGAATTACTTCTCACCATTCCTCTGAATTATGAGTTGAGGTGCTTTAATAGCTCTCTTGGTTAAACACAAGTGTGAGCACACAAACAATACCAAGCATGTATATGATATGAGCAATAATAACAAAGCAAGATATAAGAGAGTAGAGAGTTGATAGATAGAAGATTAAACGCAAACACTGTGATATGTTTCGAGGTTCGAGCCACTATTATACGTCCCTGCCTTCACACAGAAGGATTTCCACTATGTCCATACAGGACCTTCCACAAAGGGACCTCCACTGAGGAATTACAACTTACAACCTTGGAATACACAACTCCAACTCTCACACCTCTACACAAGAGGGTAGGCACTAAGCCAAGCACAAAGCAAAGAAAAGAAATACAACTTAGTGATCCAATGATCACAAACAACACTTGGTGATCTAAAGAGATCACAAACAATTTTCTCACAAAAACAAAGATTCTAAAGATAGATTTTGAATTGATTGGCTCAAGTATGTCAGAAATCAAAGTGTTTGAAAAAGAAACAATAAAGAAATCACTTGGGAAAAACTTCTTGATATATATGAAAAATGAAGAACAAAATAGAATTTCCAAAACTTGAATTTCTTTGATTTTTCAAAACCTTGAAAACAATAAAAGATAAAGAATTTTTGGCTCAAAATTTCTTTAAAAACTCTTCAAAAAGTAGGCAAAATAGCTCTTGAAAACTTGTTGAAAATCTTATAGAAAACTGGCCTCAAAACATATATTTATAGGGCCTAGAAAAATATAGCCGTTGGGGTCAAAAACTGCCCAGAATGGGCTGTAGGTCGACTGCCCGGTCGACCGGCCAACGTCAAAAATATGACCTTTTGAGCCTGTCGGTCGACCGTCGTCCGCCCCAAGGCAAAATGTTTTGTTGGTCGACCGCCCTGTCAACCGAGCCAAACAGAGACTAAGTCTCTTACAGTCGGTCGACCGTGCGGTCGACGGCCCATATAGGCTAGGTCTTTATGCACATATTGTGCACATCGGTCGACCGACCGGTCGATCGAGCTCTGGTTCGGTCGAACGGTCGGTCGCCTACCAGAAGGCTCAGAACAGATTTTTTAGGGTTTGAAAATGTAGCTTTGTAATACCCTAAAAATTCAAATAAAATACATAAAATTCCACAAAAATAAGTTCTTATTAACCCTTTGAAATTCAAATGTGTGATAAAAAATCAACACATATTACAAACTATTTGAATTATTTTTGAGGTATAAAAATTAAGCTTTAAACTGAAAATCGTATTTTTCAAAAACTAACTTTGAAATGGAAAACCGATTTCTTTAAAACTTATATAAATACAAAAGCAAGATATAGAAACACATTTGAAGCACGTATGTATGGATAGAATCTAATACACATATAAATGATATATCTATGTTTTTGATAATAAATCTCAAAATAAGTTTTGATAAAAACAAAACTAAAAGCATGAACTAGAATCATTAAAATGAGTTTCTAAATATTATGAACCAAACAATACATATGGATGAAATCCAATATACACACAAACCATATAAAGTTGTAAACTACTTTTGATGAAATCTATTCATGAAAACAATATATATTCTTGAAAATTCGAAAACGGTTAAACAGAAACCAAACTTTTGAACTTGTGTGTGTATATATACTTGAGCATATCAAAACTAACTATTCTTACACAAGATCTAAACAATAAACAAACCTAAACCGAAGTCTTCTTGTCGATCTTCATCTTCAAGACGACTCGATCCAAATACGATCCAAATGAACTTGACTCCAACTTGAGTTCTAGATGCGATCTTGATACGCGAGCTCTTGAATCCACGTGTTAGCTCCAAAACTCGACTTTGAATTCTTTGTTGAAGCTAGACACCTACTAAGATCTTGATTAATATCTGTAACTTATTAAACACAAGATCATTAGTAACTTAACTTCATAAGTTAGTCATCATCAAACTAAGGTGAAAGGCCTTTGGGCCAATACTCTTTGCTGTAAGTCAGCTCACGATCCGGTCGCGAGACGATTTGGTCATAGAACACAGTCTCAGTCTTGATTGGGAGATCAGGCTGAAGGCGTCCTTCCATTACTGTATTCCGCCTGTCACGAAGAAAACACATCAAAGATTCGGGCTCCTCATTGAGATTCACACTGATTTCGGACGAGGAAGCATTAGGATCATCAAAGTGAACAAGGCTGTAGCAACCAACCAGATCATCAAGACGCTCTTATACTCTCCATCCTCGGAAGAAGTGCTTCCAGAGTGTCCATGGCAACTCAAATGACCCCCTGGATTGCGGTGAGGAATCAAGACCAAGTTCAAATCCAGAGGGACTTCTGATTCGATGTTCATGGAAACACCAGACTACAATCGACAATCCAGCAAAAGATGAGAACTCAAAACGAAGATTAAGGCAAAATAAGTGCGATGTATCTTTACTGATAATTAGAAGTGGTTACAAAGTTAAAGCATACAAGGCTCTCACATTTAAATGGCACTCACATGGTGTTCGTGAGGAGTCCTAGCCTGAGGATCTGGCTCAGTTCCTCCTCTGACATCAGCTGGAATAATAAGCATTTTGGTAGGCATCTAGAAGGTTTTCTGGACCACAACCTCCTCGTTCCCAAGAGGGTACCTCGCTAATTTGCCCTGAGCACCGTCGTGGTACCCCTCTTTTACTTCATGACTTTGAAGAGCTGCACATCATTCTGCAGCCTCTCTATGTCATCATCGGCTTGCTTTTCACCTTGTCTCTCTCAGCGAGAGCCTGTTCCAGATCGCGCCGGAGTACATCCATCCCCTATTGGGAGGTAGCCCTCTTCTGCTCCAGCTCAGCCATGGCCACATTCTTCTCCTCAAGGGCGGGTTTGAGATCTCCCTGTACTGGCGACAACTCCTTCAGTTCATGACAAGCTGTCGACTCGCATTCCATGTCAGACTGTAGCTCGAGGAGTTTATCCTCTGCCTTCTTCTCCGCGGATATTTCGCCGACCTTTTTTCTCAAATCAGCGAGGGCCATATTCTGCTCGCTACCCATGTGTCCCAAGGTGAACACCACAGAGGAAATATTCAGAAATAGATGGAGCACTTACCAAAAACAGAACCTGAATCTACACTTACCTTGAGAAGATTATTCTCTAACACTTTGCCTCTTCAAGGGGAACACTTCAAACTACTCCAGACCGTGAAGGAACTTTCCTTGACCCAAGGCGATCTCCTTACATCTCCTCTCCAGGAACAATCCTGAGCTTGAGGTCGAGGCTTGAGGAGCCTGCTCTGTATACGGAGATGGAGAAGCCTCCTCCGTAGGTGTAACGCCCCGATTCCACGAATACGGGGACGTCACTGCAACGTATATACGTAGGTCAGAACTACCCTCCCGTATATACGCTAAGCATCAGTACAGACAAGAATCAGAGTACGGAAGCATATGGTGCATTATACATTCCAACACATATATCCAATTACAGAATTATCACTAGATGTGATTACAATATTACAATAATATTATATCACTGATGCGCAAATGCGGGAATACAAGAGATATACAATATATATGAACAGTATAAAAGGAAGCTCACATGCACGTATACAAGGAAAGTACAAGCATAAATAGAAAAAGGGCACTCACGAGTTTGCTAGGGAAAAACTCGAGAGGCACAGAGGGGGTCTGGAAGGATGGAACTCTGAAAGGCCTGCTGGGGATCCACGCTACCACTGCGCTACTCCGATCACACGCTCCTAGCTCCATGACCTGGACGTGAGGATCCAGGGGAGTCAAATGATACTCCCCAGGCGAGTGTAGAAGCAAAACCAAGTGGTGAAGCAGGGTGAGCACAATAATGCATATATCAAGTGGGAATACTCAGGAGGCAGATAGGATAGAGCAGGTATGAATAGATATGGCAGGATAATCATAAAACAGGAAATCCGAATAAAACCAATCCGAGCTACCAGGTAGTTATAACATAATACTCATAAAAACATGAAATCCGATATAAAGTCCGGGAAAAGCAAATACGGTAAGGCACAGCACAAATTCATAGCTATTTAAGATGTAGGCTTTGGTATGCGTCCCATTCCACATACCTCTACTTACAACTTAAAGAGCCGGTTATTATGACACTTTATTATTACTCGTCTAACCCATATATCTCGGTATGTGTCTCGGTGTACGGCCAACTCACATACATCCATATATAAGCAAGTCGAGGTTGTTATTGGAAACAGCGGTTGTATCAACGAACTATGTTTACAGTGGGTCCCGTGCATGCCCGGGACCACGGTCACAGGTGTTCCGTTGCATGGTAACGGAACCAGCCGCAAGGCCTATCAGGAGGGACTTGTGTATGCCCTATCAATCAGGAATAAGGGAGCCAGCTCTCCCCTCGGTCCCCTGGAGTACCACAGGTCAGACCGGATATAGTGCACAACCTAATGCCACTGTAAACACGAACACATATCGATATCCGCATGTTTCCCCCGACCCAATACAAGTTGGTCCATTTTAAGATTCAATAGTTTAATTATCACTTTACGGGAAAAACAGGAAATAGACATGATCAGGAATCAGGAGTACACAAATATATATAGTCAGGTCACTGCATGTAAAGCAGGAAAACAAGTCACTGATCATGACACAGAATCATAAGTCAAGGTCCCCGTAAAGATGATAATCACAAGTCAAATCATCATGCTGGGTGTCAAGTGATAGCATGACAGAGTGGTGATATTAGTAAACAACCAAACATAACAAGAGATGGATAATAATCAGGTGGCAAGTTATGTCAAGAGATTGATAATAGTCTGGGTAAGTCAGGTCATAACCAGAGGGTCTAGCCAAATAGTAGTAGGTCAGGTGGTCAGGTGATAACACACTAGATGGTCAGGTGATATACATGTGTTAAAAGGAAGCATGCAACTAACAAGTCTGAAGTAGTAGTAGGGCAAGTGTAAACATAACAGTAATCCAAAGTCCAACGACCACGAAGGGTCGGCCACGCATGGTATAAGCAATAAAAGACATAGCACATGAAATAAAATACATGAAAGCTAAAGCGAGAACATGCGCATAATCAATGAAATAAGAAGTAAGAGGGTAGCGAGTGAGAACACTCGCCTGAGTCACCAATATACCGAAATATCCGAAATCCACGGAAGCTTGGGATGCGCCACAAAACCTGATATAAATATGTAGAGGGAAGAGGAGAGAGAAAGAATTAGAAAGAGAAAGAGAGGTTTAGAGAGAGAAAGTCTAGAGAGAGAAAATGGGATTTTTAGAGAGAGAAAGTGTAGAGAGAGAAAGTCTAGAGAGGGAAAGGGATTTCTAGAGAGAAAATGTAGAGAGAGAAAGGGATATCCTAGAGAGAGAAAATGGGGATTTTTAGAGAGAGGAAACCTAGAGAGAGAAAGTGGGAATTTTTAGAGAGAGAAAGTAGAGAGAGAAGAGAAGGAGAGAGAAAAAGAGAGGAGAGAGAAAATCTGGAGAGAGAGAGAGAGGTTGCAGTGAGAGAGAATGAGAGAGAGAGGGAGATGAGAGAGAAGAGAGAGATGAGAGAGAGAGAGAGGGAACAGGGAGAGGGAATGAGAGAGAGAGGGAGATGAGAGAGAAGAGAGAGATGAGAGAGAGAGAGAGGGAACAGGGAGAGGGAATGAGAGAGAGGGAGATGAGATGAGAGAGAAGAGAGAGATGAGAGAGAGAGAGGGAACAGGGGGCAGCAGGGCTGCTGCCCCCCTCTCAGCACAGGGGCCGCCGGCGGCGGTCCTGGCCGCCGGCGCGCCCAACAGAGAAGGAGAGAGGGGAGGCCGCGCCTCCCCTCCACACGAAGTGGCCGCCGGCGGCTGTCCGGGCCGCCGGCGTGCCCAATCAGAGGGAGAGAGGGGAGGCTGCGCCTCCCCTCCACAGACAGGGGCCGCCGGCGGCGATCCTGGCCGCCGGCGTGCTCAACAGAGAGGGAAAGAGAGGGGAGTGAAGGGGAGAAGAGAGGGGGAGAGAGGGAGATCTGAGAGAGAGAAGGGAGAGGGGAAACTGGCCCCCTTCTCCGGCCAGTGGCCGCCGGCGGCGGTCCTGGCCGCCGGCGAGGCCAACAGAGAGAGAGGGAGAGGGTCGGCGGTGGTCTCGTGGGCGCCAGCAGGAGAGGAAAGGGAGAAGAGGGAAAAAGAAAAAGGAAAAAGAAAAAAGAAAAGGAAAAGAATAGAAAAGTAAGGAAAAAAAGGAAAGAAAAGAAAAGGAAAAAGAGAGAGAGAGAGATTGATGGATGGGAGAGGGGTGTGTCTCCCCACGTGGAGGGGAGTAGGTGGGGTTGGTGAGAAAAAGGAAGGAAAAGAAAGGAAAAGAAAGAAAGAAAGATTTAAAAAAAAATAATAATATAATAATAAGGTTGAAAAATCGACTGTCTCCGAAAAATCCCCAAAAATACCCGGAGGTAGAAAACGTCATCCTGAGGAATAATATGAAATCGGTTTTCAGAAATAAAATCTCGTTTTCAAATTAAAAAATTCGGAAGTCAACCGCCGATACCGGTCTACACCGGGTCGGCCGGATTTTGATAAATTTCGAAAAATCCCAGAAAATGCATTAAAGAATAAAATATGATTTTAAGACATAAAGTGAAAGCGGAATTCAGAAATTCAATTCCGATTGTAAACTAAAAATCCTGGAATCAGTTAACTACCGACTCCGAAGGAATTTTCATAAAATCATAAAATCCTCAGAAAAAGAATGTAGGTAGAAAATATAATTCTAAGAAATAAAGTCTAAAGGACCATCATGAAATTCCTAACTGTTTGTGAAATAAAAATACTGGAATCAGTCTTCTACCGACTCCGGAAGAATATCCATAAATTCGTAAAATCTTCAGAAAAAGTATTTAAGTATTAAACATAATTCTAAGAAGAAATGTCTAAAGAACCCTCTAGAAATTCTAAACAGTTTGTAAGATAAAAATTCGGGAATCGGTCAGCGGCACTGGCCGACACCGGTTTTGAAGAAATTCATTTTAATTCCAGAAAAATCTAGAAAATCACAGAAAATCTAATATATTGGAAAATAATATTTGAAACTGAAATCGGTCAAATCTAATCACCGGAAAGACCAAACCGAGTAATACTCTAGGATCGGGCCTTCGGTTCAGACTAGGGCTGACTCCGAGTCCACGAATCCAAATCCAAGACAAAACAATCATATAAGGAATTCATAAGGCAAAACAAATACAGGAAACAAATCGAAAAAATACGATCGGAAAATCTGAACACGCAACTAAGTACGTATTCCGGGAACGGGGTATTACAATCCGCCCACCTTACAAAAATTGCGTCCTCGCAATTTCGTTAAGGGGCAAATTGAATACAAAGGGGACAAGGGTGGAATTTATACTAATTAAGATATGAAGCACTATAGGTAGGGCTCTCAAGTCAACTGAATAATAATCATACTCTGCATTTCCGGCTGATGATGTCGTGGCTGTGTAATAAATCTTTAGAATAATGCTGAATAATACTGATGATGTCGTGGCTGTGAAATAAAGAAAACCCCGAAAATCCTGAGCATAATAAAGAAGACCGATAATTAAGAATCCGACTGCTGTCCTCTGAAAGATAGCCAGATCAAGATCGATCTGGAGAATACCAAGCTTCATAGAATTGGCCGAAGAGATCACATAATAGCTTCATTCTGAATCAGCCACTACCTCTCTAGTCTAGTCATATCTTAAGATAGTATAAGGCTTCATAAAACCAAAACAGGGAAAGGATAGGAAGGATTTAGGAATCAAAGGAAAGATAGTCAAGGAGGGATTTGAAATCAAAGGAAAGATAGTCAAGAAATAGATAACTCTGCACTTGTAGTTGGAATGTATAACCAAGATTCATGTATTCCAGTTGCAAATCGCTTTACCATTGATTTGCCTTCTGGACGTACTGAGGAAGTAAGAGCCTAAGCTGACCTAAGCTCTGACGAGCCTAAGTTGACCTATGCTCTGATACCAACCTGTAACGCCCCGATTCCACGAATACGGGGACGTCACTGCAACGTATATACGTAGGTCAGAACTACCCTCCCGTATATACGCTAAGCATCAGTACAGACAAGAATCAGAGTACGGAAGCATATGGTGCATTATACATTCCAACACATATATCCAATTACAGAATTATCACTAGATGTGATTACAATATTACAATAATATTATATCACTGATGCGCAAATGCGGGAATACAAGAGATATACAATATATATGAACAGTATAAAAGGAAGCTCACATGCACGTATACAAGGAAAGTACAAGCATAATAGAAAAAGGGCACTCACGAGTTTGCTAGGGAAAAACTCGAGAGGCACAGAGGGGGTCTGGAAGGATGGAACTCTGAAAGGCCTGCTGGGGATCCACGCTACCACTGCGCTACTCCGATCACACGCTCCTAGCTCCATGACCTGGACGTGAGGATCCAGGGGAGTCAAATGATACTCCCCAGGCGAGTGTAGAAGCAAACCAAGTGGTGAAGCAGGGTGAGCACAATAATGCATATATCAAGTGGGAATACTCAGGAGGCAGATAGGATAGAGCAGGTATGAATAGATATGGCAGGATAATCATAAAACAGGAAATCCGAATAAAACCAATCCGAGCTACCAGGTAGTTATAACATAATACTCATAAAAACATGAAATCCGATATAAAGTCCGGGAAAAGCAAATACGGTAAGGCACAGCACAAATTCATAGCTATTTAAGATGTAGGCTTTGGTATGCGTCCCATTCCACATACCTCTACTTACAACTTAAAGAGCCGGTTATTATGACACTTTATTATTACTCGTCTAACCCATATATCTCGGTATGTGTCTCGGTGTACGGCCAACTCACATACATCCATATATAAGCAGTCGAGGTTGTTATTGGAAACAGCGGTTGTATCAACGAACTATGTTTACAGTGGGTCCCGTGCATGCCCGGGACCACGGTCACAGGGTGTTCCGTTGCATGGTAACGGAACCAGCCGCAAGGCCTATCAGGAGGGACTTGTGTATGCCCTATCAATCAGGAATAAGGGAGCCAGCTCTCCCCTCGGTCCCCTGGAGTACCACAGGTCAGACCGGATATAGTGCACAACCTAATGCCACTGTAACACGAACACATATCGATATCCGCATGTTTCCCCCGACCCAATACAAGTTGGTCCATTTTAAGATTCAATAGTTTAATTATCACTTTACGGGAAAAACAGGAAATAGACATGATCAGGAATCAGAGTACACAAATATATATAGTCAGGTCACTGCATGTAAAGCAGGAAAACAAGTCACTGATCATGACACAGAATCATAAGTCAAGGTCCCCGTAAAGATGATAATCACAAGTCAAATCATCATGCTGGGTGTCAAGTGATAGCATGACAGAGTGGTGATATTTAGTAAACAACCAAACATAACAAGAGATGGATAATAATCAGGTGGCAAGTTATGTCAAGAGATTGATAATAGTCTGGGTAAGTCAGGTCATAACCAGAGGGTCTAGCCAAATAGTAGTAGGTCAGGTGGTCAGGTGATAACACACTAGATGGTCAGGTGATATACATGTGTTAAAAGGAAGCATGCAACTAACAAGTCTGAAGTAGTAGTAGGGCAAGTGTAAACATAACAGTAATCCAAAGTCCAACGACCACGAAGGGTCGGCCACGCATGGTATAAGCAATAAAAGACATAGCACATGAAATAAAATACATGAAAGCTAAAGCGAGAACATGCGCATAATCAATGAAATAAGAAGTAAGAGGGTAGCGAGTGAGAACACTCGCCTGAGTCACCAATATACCGAAATATCCGAAATCCACGGAAGCTTGGGATGCGCCACAAAACCTGATATAAATATGTAGAGGGAAGAGGAGAGAGAAAGAATTAGAAAGAGAAGAGAGGTTTAGAGAGAGAAAGTCTAGAGAGAGAAAATGGGATTTTTAGAGAGAGAAAGTGTAGAGAGAGAAAGTCTAGAGAGGGAAAGGGATTTCTAGAGAGAAAATGTAGAGAGAGAAAGGGATATCCTAGAGAGAGAAAATGGGGATTTTTAGAGAGAGGAAACCTAGAGAGAGAAAGTGGGAATTTTTAGAGAGAGAAAGTAGAGAGAGAAAGAGAAGGAGAGAGAAAAAGAGAGGAGAGAGAAAATCTGGAGAGAGAGAGAGGTTGCAGTGAGAGAGAATGAGAGAGAGAGGGAGATGAGAGAGAAGAGAGAGATGAGAGAGAGAGAGAGAGGGAACAGGGAGAGGGAATGAGAGAGAGAGGGAGATGAGAGAGAAGAGAGAGATGAGAGAGAGAGAGAGGGAACAGGGAGAGGGAATGAGAGAGAGAGGGAGATGAGAGAGAAGAGAGAGATGAGAGAGAGAGAGGGAACAGGGGGCAGCAGGGCTGCTGCCCCCCTCTCAGCACAGGGGCCGCCGGCGGCGGTCCTGGCCGCCGGCGCGCCCAACAGAGAAGGAGAGAGGGGAGGCCGCGCCTCTCCTCCACACGAAGTGGCCGCCGGCGGCTGTCCGGGCCGCCGGCGTGCCCAATCAGAGGGAGAGAGGGGAGGCTGCGCCTCCCCTCCACAGACAGGGGCCGCCGGCGGCGATCCTGGCCGCCGGCGTGCTCAACAGAGAGGGAAAGAGAGGGGAGTGAAGGGGAGAAGAGAGGGGAGAGAGGGAGATCTGAGAGAGAGAAGGGAGAGGGGGAAACTGGCCCCCTTCTCCGGCCAGTGGCCGCCGGCGGCGGTCCTGGCCGCCGGCGAGGCCAACAGAGAGAGAGGGAGAGGGTCGGCGGTGGTCTCGTGGGCGCCAGCAGGAGAGGAAAGGGAGAAGAGGGAAAAAGAAAAAGGAAAAAGAAAAAAGAAAAGGAAAAGAATAGAAAAGTAAGGAAAAAAGGAAAGAAAAGAAAAGGAAAAAGAGAGAGAGAGATTGATGGATGGGAGAGGGGTGTGTCTCCCCACGTGGAGGGGAGTAGGTGGGGTTGGTGAGAAAAAGGAAGGAAAAGAAAGAAAAGAAAGAAAGAAAGATTTAAAAAAAAAATAATAATATAATAATAAGGTTGAAAAATCGACTGTCTCCGAAAAATCCCCAAAAATACCCGGAGGTAGAAAACGTCATCCTGAGGAATAATATGAAATCGGTTTTCAGAAATAAAATCTCGTTTTCAAATTAAAAAATTCGGAAGTCAACCGCCGATACCGGTCTACACCGGTCGGCCGGATTTTGATAAATTCCGAAAATCCCAGAAAATGCATTAAAGAATAAAATATGATTTTAAGACATAAAGTGAAAGCGGAATTCAGAAATTCAATTCCGATTGTAAACTAAAAATCCTGGAATCAGTTAACTACCGACTCCGAAGGAATTTTCATAAAATCATAAAATCCTCAGAAAAAGAATGTAGGTAGAAAATATAATTCTAAGAAATAAAGTCTAAAGGACCATCATGAAATTCCTAACTGTTTGTGAAATAAAAATACTGGAATCAGTCTTCTACCGACTCCGGAAGAATATCCATAAATTCGTAAAATCTTCAGAAAAAGTATTTAAGTATTAAACATAATTCTAAGAAGAAATGTCTAAAGAACCCTCTAGAAATTCTAAACAGTTTGTAAGATAAAAATTCGGGAATCGGTCAGCGGCACTGGCCGACACCGGTTTGAAGAAATTCATTTTATTCCAGAAAAATCTAGAAAATCACAGAAAATCTAATATATTGGAAAATAATATTTGAAACTGAAATCGGTCAAATCTAATCACCGGAAAGACCAAACCGAGTAATACTCTAGGATCGGGCCTTCGGTTCAGACTAGGGCTGACTCCGAGTCCACGAATCCAAATCCAAGACAAACAATCATATAAGGAATTCATAAGGCAAAACAAATACAGGAAACAAATCGAAAAAATACGATCGGAAAATCTGAACACGCAACTAAGTACGTATTCCGGGAACGGGTATTACAGTAGGCATTGCATAGGTTTCGCCTCCGACTCGCTACTTCTCTCCCTTAGCCATCGCTCCAGGATCGGATGACAACTCCAGCTGAGGTGAGATCGAGACAAAACCCTCTACCAGATGCACAGGTTGGGCGTGATCTCGACTTTGAGACTCGAGGATGCGGGGAGTCAAAGGCTCTTCGGGCAGCTTCGAAGCCACGAGAACCTTTCTGGGAACACGCTCCTCTTTTGTACTAGAACCCCTTTGTGACTTCTCCCTCGCTAGCTCCTTATTGTCGGATCCAAAATTCAATGTTCGACCTCTCTGAAATTCAAGGTCAGAATACGATAAGAAATGACACGCGTAAGAGAAAAGAAAAATTTACCTTTCTGGAGGTGTAGACCCGGGAAGCGACTCTGGTTTCTCTCTCCTCTTCTGCGAGTCAACTCGGAGGGAAGCCTTTTTTCGACTCCGTCCCTGCTTTACATCCCCATCAACCTCCTCTGACAGTGTCAGACAAGGGCACTGTATCATCCCGGCCGTGGTCGTAGGCCTCGGAATGACCTGAGGCTCTGCAGGCCTGTTCGAGTTCAACAACCAGCTCCAATTGCGGCGGTCATACGAGATCTCGAACAAATTCAGAGCTCGAGCCTTGACCTCCTCCGAGGTCGGCTCCACAACTTGGAAGATCGGATCCATGTTCCACGAGAGTGGAACGAGCCTGCGATCACTTTTAGGCTGCTTCCCAGGGTCCGAAAACTCAGATTATGATGCCACTCCACCTATGACCCCTGTCCACCAAGTTGACAATCAACTTCTGCCAACCACTCTATGGCTTAAAAAAGCGAACACCTTTCCCAGTCTTCATCATCACATAGATGGCGCAGAACTCATCAAGCCCATACGAGGAGGCGTAGGTGCAGCAAAGGGCTTCAAAATCCAGACCCCATTTGCCACACGTTCGACGATAACTGGATAGGAGAAACCTGATAGTACCCCATCACACTTTGAATGAATTGAGTCAGAGGTAGCGGTACCCCCAATGCCAAGATATGGGGGTGGAAATACACACTCCGGGGGGAGGAGACACCTTCGTATCAGTCGTGGAGGGGCATAACTCCACCGTAATTATCGACGGCAGGCGACCGCGGTACCTCATTAAGTAATCATGAACCTCCTTCTAGGTAGAAAGGATGGATGGTTTGGGATCGATATCCATCCCCACTCCAGTTTGGGGAGCATATCTCTTCCCCTTCTTCTCATCGACAAAGCTCTTATTTTTCCTCCTCTCTTCGGCGATGGTTCCCTTCGTCATTTTGAAGATCTAAAGGCCTGAAATTCTAAGCACAAAGATGGGGGCAAGAAGTTTTGAAACGAGAATTTTGAAAACTCAAAATCTAGAGCTTTCTGAAGGATCTTCTCTCTGAGCATTCCCTGCATTTATACACTAGAAGATGACGTCATCGCAATGACGGCCCGGGTTTGAATTGAGGCGTTGCAGCATCCCCTCGGTATGAATTGAACTGTGGCACGTATCTCAACAAACCCTTGCAATCTAAACGACGGTTGTTTGCTCACTGCGCACGCCGATTGGACACATGATGTGACAACCAACCATTCAGCGTGATGGCCACATTAAAGACTTTGAATTTGAAGCGACATGTCAGTCACTTTTTCATTGCCCACAAGACGACAAAAACTAGTTCCGAATTAGAAAATCAAGTCGGTTATGCTTTTCCACCTTCTCGATCGGACTTCGAAAAGGGAGAATCGGGGGGCATCTGTAATGGTCGCATTTTGACCCTTGTCAAGATCACGACACTTGTCCTGCTGCGTTAGAAGCGTTTCAAGCGACCAATTAACCCGACATGCCAGCAGGCCCATTACGGGCCCAAGGAGAGAGCCTCGGGTCCTGCCTCGAGCCCGCACACGTCTCGAGCCACCTATACGGATCCTCGACTCTCGTGTCCATTTTCGGGACCACATCGATCCGTAACCATCTATCTAGATGCTCAACTAGAACGAAGCTGTTCCGCTAGTCGAAGGCCCCAGCCTCCGAGATGAAGACCCTTCGAGAAAACTGCTGCTTTTACGCTGGTTACAGCTTAGAGGCACGATCCCCGCGATTTACGGGCTCAATTATGCAGCCAGATCATCCCCACGTTCATATGTTACAACGCCCCTACATCAATATGGGCTGTAATGGATGGTGGCAGAATCTCTGCGTAATAATCCCAACAATCAAGCGGGGCGATCTGGGCGGTTATGAGGAAATCACAACGTGCAAATCATGCAGTTATGAAGATTCAAAATTTTGCACCCTCAATTACAACTCCAACAGGTATATTTACACATCGTTCTTCATGGAGAAAGTGGTTCGCTTCTTATTACCGCCGAAAACACTACAGACAAGCACTTCTTCGCTTGCTTTCATTTCAAAACAAGAATTCTCATTCTCATGCTTGAGGGGTCTACGGCCGGCACCACACCGGTGTTCTTGACCTGAAAGGTGTTCTTTCTTTTTCTGTATTTTTGACAAGATCAATCGGGAGCATCCAATTGTCTGTGACGAAAAATCCTCACCGCATGAAGCAATCTCCCTAGTACCATTCAATGTCCTACTGAAGCATGCTCTCTTTCTTTTGTGATATGCTTGCATTTTGAACAAAATTCTTTTTTTCACCCTTCTTATGTTCATATTACATCATATTTATGAAAAATAACCTTTATTTTTTAAATATTATTACTTTAAGTTTTTCTCCCCGTCACATTTTCCATGCGTTCTTAACTTGCACACCACATTAAGAAGTGAGGTTTAGAGTGACGGAGAACAATCTGTTCATGAAGATAAGTCATGATATCCGCATTGTAGTGTAATAGAACACGTCTAGGATGCACAGAGGAGCTGGCAAAGATTTGTTGATTGCGTCATCCATTTTTCTGTCACAGAATGTGTTTACGAAAGGGCCCCTAGGATTTGTTGATTAGATTCCTTGTTTTCAATAATTTGAAGGCATACAATGATATCTCAAGATATCTTTTTTTTTTTTCCGTGCACGTTGGGATAAATTCAGTTCAAATCTTTAATTCCTACCAAGTTCTTGATCCTATGTGTAAGCATTGTTCCTTTAATCACAATACATTTAGTTCCAGGTGGCTAAGGCCTTTCCATTCTGATTCTAGTTTTGAGTGAGGAAGTGAGATTGACATCGTTTTACACTTGTGAGACAAGTGTAACAGATGGAGGGTCTGCACAGACAACTTTGGATGGTTTGATTAATCTTGTTCATTATATGTATTAATATTCATAAAATATGTTTGTGCTTTGGCATGTGATTTTTTATCATTACGATGGATTTTACATTTATATTTCAGGGCAGATGAAGAGGTTTCTGACCAAAAGAAATATCTTGAAGATCGTTCTCAGCCAAAATGTGTAAAAGTTTTATATGAATATAAGGTAATGTGCTAATTTTCTTTAATGAGAGCTTCTGTGTTGTTTTGCTTTATTTTTGTATATTGAGAGTTTTTGTACGTCAAGAGTTGTTATGAATTGGTAGGTCCCCGTCCCCCCCCCCCCCCCCCCCACCCCACAAAAAAAAAAAAAAAAAAAAAAAAAAAAAAAAAAAAAACAGAGAGAGAGAGAGAGAGAGAGAGAGAGAGAGAGAGAGGAGTGCATGAATTCTACATTTAAATAGAGAGGGACTGGTTGTTACGTAAAATTAAAGGCATTCAGTGTGGAATATGGCATTAATGTATTATGGAAAAATGAAGTAAAACCATCAAGGCTCTCCATATCGAGGGTTTAAAAAATAAAATAGCTTGAAGAAAACACGAACTAAGAAACACAAGAAGGAATAGCTTGTATTGGTTTAAGAGCAAGGATGTGACCATATCTTCGTAAATAACTCATAGGGAGATGTCAGTCTCACTAAAAGATTTAACAATCAAATTTGTCCCAAGAGTAGCAAGTTACAACTGAAGCAGCAGCAGTAGCAAAACATAACAGTGCTCATAAATCCACATCCTGAAATACTCAGAAAGTAAAATATGCCTTGCAACAAAACTAGCAACTAGTAAAGAAGAACAAGTAACATCACCTGGTGACTTTCATCCTGAAGCCTTATTTTGCAGATGGAAGCATATTCTATTTCATTGGTGACAAATTGCTTTCACCTCTCCCGAGCTTCCACAATGTGCTGACATATTTCATGAATCAGTTTTTCATCGTCCCTCTCCATAATCCTTATGATTTTAGCAAGTAGTTGAAAATTAAAAGAGCATGTTGTGTCTGTTTAGTCCTTTTTTTTTTCTTTTTTTTTTCCTTCTTCGAGTCGACTTTCTTTTCTAACTTACTATTATTACCTCTCTGATAACTCAAATGGAGCCCCAAGGGGCATTCTTAGCCTTAGAAATACTGTCACGGAAGTATGGCAAATCAACACTGGACCTTGTTAACTTTCCTTTTTTTCCTATTTTTCATCATAACAAGCTAGACAGTACTCATGCCGAAATTCACATACGCTACCATCGTCACTAATTGTTCCAACATCTTTCCTTTCTCATATTTATTCTTATGATTAGATCCAAGCAATAGCCACCCAGTGTCTAATATATTTTGGGCTTTTTTCCATGAGAAATTAGCGCTAACGACATTGTTATTAACCACTATCTAAGCAGCATAAACCTTTAAATGTGAAAGCTATAGCACTCTGGATTTTAAGATGAGATCCACACAGAAAAAACATTCTAATATTACCATTTATAAAGTACGCTTAACCATAAGATAAAAGATAGAATAGAAGATAATGAAATGACATAACTGTAGGCTGTCTAAAAATTACTGAAGACAAACCTCAAAGGCAAACCTTATTCCAACGCGAGGATCACGTTTCTATACAAACGCGAGTGTCGCGCTTCATCAACAATGAAACGTGAAGGTCACGTTCTGTGCTAAACACGATGGTTGCACTGCTCTTCAATATGTAGACATCAGGGTCGTGTTTCAACGCAAGCACAAGTATGAGTAATTTCACGTTTCAACTTAAAACGTGAACTTGTGAGCTCCGCGTTTCAACACAGATGCAAGCCTGTGAGCCCCGCGTCGGAGTGAAGTCTGTGTTTCTGCTGTAATTGACTGCCACCAATTTGGGTCAATTAACACACGTTTTCTCCACATAATGGAAAATGAATCTCCATTATGGAGGGATTTAAGGGGGCAGTTACAACCTAAAAATACCTATAAATAACTATGAATAGCTAAGGGGTTCAGAAGAGCTGTTTTTGGCATGAGCTTTTGCTTTTGTCTTGATTAAAATCTTGGCTTTTGAAAAGCTTCAAGACTTCAGCTTGAGAGAGATTTTATTGAAGGAGAAAACTCTAAAACTTGCTGAGTTCAAGTAAAGTTTTAATCTCTTTGAGATTGTTAGCTACTGATTAAAGTATCATACTTTATCAGTGTGCTTCAAACGAGAGGAAGAAGAATATTCAGAGACAAGCTCCTGATTCAGTTCGTTAACAGAGAACAAGATTCACTCTCCATCGCTACATCAAGAACCCGATACTAAACAAAGGGTGATTTAATTGTTCTTCCCTCTTCTGTAATCAGATTTTGATCCGTTGTAACTCTCTTTTGCAATCAATGAAGATTTTTACACGTTTCAAATTTTTTGATCCAATAGAATGACTCTGCTGGGGATCACTTTCTCTACCGACGAGAAGATCGTAGCGCAAGCAAACTTTAACCTTCTCGGATCGACGATCGAATCGCTCGTCGTCGAGTTCGACCAAGCAAGGTTCTAAATATTGGATATCTGGATCGATCGGATGAGGACTTTTCATATCAGATATTAGAGGAAATATCAGGGATACGCGCGCATATCGGGTGTTCATATCAGAAACTATATATAATGAAATTTAATAACTAAAGTTGGTTTAGTGTCATAAAAATCATTTATCAAATAAAATGATATAACATGCATGCAAAAACAGTAAAAAAAAATAATGAACATTTGCACGCAGTCGTGGGTCATGCAAAAAATAAGTTATTTCAGGGAATTGAGAAATATAAAATTAGAAGTTGTATAATCTACTTACCTAAAAATCAATGAATGAAAAAGATAATGGAAGGGAGGCCATCATCGATGTTGTCAATTCAGGAAGGAGAAAAATTAGGGCTCGATTTTTATCGAGCCTTAACGATGCAAACAACACTTGTATAGTCGAGTGACAGGTCGGGTTTGGGTTCAATACTGATGGGTTTAAAAAAATAAACCTTATTAAAATAAATTCATATCGGCCGGTTTTACGTCGACTTATATCGGTCGATTTAAATATCGGCTTTTTTTGTGGGCGAACGATTTCCTTATATCGTATTGGTAGTTGGCAAAAATGAGATATCGACCAATATCTCAGCCGACTCGACTGATACTTAAAACAACGTGACCAACAGAAGTTCGTAAAACTTCTTTCCTCGGGCTCTGTTAGCCTCAAATCAACGCGACAATACCGTAAAGTCTCTTTGGAGACTCGCTCTCAAATCTCTTCGGAGACTTCTCCAAGAAAAACCTATACGTTTCTTTGACAAAGCAAGTGGCTTAACCTCTTTTGAGGTTTCGACAGGCTCTTGTGAAGCCAACATGACTTGCAATAACATCTCTCAAGAGACCTGCGCCATGACTCACAGCCAGTACTGCGGCTGAGAACAATCTCGTTGCCAAACTCTTCTCGAGGCTTCGCGGATTCAGTTTGCAAGGGTTCACAACAATCTCTGCGAACCAATCACAATGCTGATTGTTGACAAAGAACTCGAGCTCGCTGTTAGCAAGCAGAAACAATTGAAGCTCAAAACAATGTTGGCGCAAAATACAAAGCTCAGGTCGAGACCCGCGTTTCTGTGACAAAACGCGACAGTCGCGTTCATAAGCGGCGCATCACCGCACTGACATGCGAAGTTTGCATCCAACCACTAGCTACGCCAAAACGCGAGGTCTGCATTTCTCTTCAAGAACGCGAGACCCGCGTTCAGCCCAAGGCCGCACCAGTGCAACACGACCTTCGCATCTCAATGCAGAAAGGTGAGGCTCGCGTTTAGAAGCATTGTGTCAAAACACGACCTTCGCGTTTTAATTCAGATGTGCGAGATTCGCATCTAGCCCCAAGTAGTCAAGATCAGTACTGAACTGAGAAGTTCTCACCCCATTGGTTCAAGGCTAGTTTTTCAGAAACCCCTGCAACGGATTTGAGGGACTACCTGATTCGGAAGAGAAGTGTTCATCAAATCACTCTCCAATGTTGCTGCGAGCGACTTATCACGGCGGTACTCTCCGAGTGCCGCTGTGGCCTCGTACGAGCAAACCATCGGTCTTCAACTAGTTGTCAGCTGTTCCACTCTAACTTAGCCAAGAGGCACCACTCCCGCAAGAAGTCATTCTCGAATGTTGAATACCCCGAGGCGACTTCCAACACGGTGGGTCCAAGCACTAAACCAAGTAAGTCAAAGGGGAAGCAACTTGCCATCAGTTCTGAAGAGTTCGATGTTGAATGTTCCTTAGGTTTGATAGAAATACTGATTGGACATGAAGTGATTTATCAATGCACTCGCATCTGGACTGGAGCTATAGCCCAATGGACTACAATGCCCTGGCCAGGGGGAGTGAAGCAAGCGATGAGTACTCCGCTATCACAGAATCTCAGTCGTTTAACTCTTATATGGAGGAGGCCTTCACATATATGGCCAGTACTCCAGAAGAGGTGGTTAAGAGGCTCGAGGAGCAAGCTTGAGTGTAGAAGGAGCAGCAAGAGATGCTTCGAGTCCAGCAAGAGTCTATCAACGACCTCAAGAAGATGATAACTCAGTTGCTGACAAATCGAAGGAAGAAGTCGAAGGGTCCCAAGCCTAACGCTTCCTCCAGTAAGAGCAAGGGGAAACAAAAGCAGGGGAGAAAGCTCTTCGTCTGAGAAAACTGAGAGTGAGAACAGCTCCAATTCTGAACCCCCAAATCTTTATTTGAAAAGGACGGTTCAGAAAATTGAGCCCGTCACTCCAAGAGGATGAGCGAACTTGAGAAATATCTGGATGTCATTGCTAATCGAAGCAACCCCTAAGAGGCGAGAGTAGTCCAGCCTTACCCGACTGAGTGGGATGTTGCTCCTTATGTCCCCCAAGTTAAAGCACCCAACATGCGGACCTTTGACGACAAAGGTTCCCCCAACCAACACATATACTAGTTCAAGTCCCAGACTGGGAACGTAGTATTGAACGCCGCTGTCATGGCTCGTTTGTTCATCGGCGCCCTCAAAGGGGTTGCCTTTGAATGGTTCATGAAGCTTCCTGTAGGATCCATCAAGAACTGAGCTGATCTGGAGAAGCTATTCTTGGCCCGATTCTTTGAAGACGACACCGAAGTGTTCGTTCCCACTCTCCTAGCTACGAAGCAGAAGAAAGTGGAGTCTATCAGGATGTTTGTGGAGAGGTTTTGGAGTATGGTGCTCTGATATCCAAGTGGTATGGCACAATCTACATTGGTGGAGATTTGCCGCCACAATCTGCAAATCACACACTCTTAGTCCAGATAGGAGTGGCCGAGTGTCGCACTTGGAAGCAGTAGCTGGTGCTTCAAGGCGAACAGATGGAGGAGATCATCGCAAGGGTTCAGGCTGAAGAAAAGGAAAGTCGAGACTAGAGAAAACGACGAGACACGCCCCAGAATCATCTTCTCAACCAAGGAGAAATGACACTCTGGCAACTGAGGCTAAGTCTCCTTCCAAGCCCAAGCCGGCAAGGGAGGCAATTCTTCAGAACAGATGCGAGCTAATAAGCAATACTCCTTAAGGATGAGCACGTTGTCTCCCTGTTTAAGTTGCTTCACAAAAGCAACAAGCTCAAGCTGTCAGAGGCACGACGCTCTGAAGAGGTAGGGAAGACAGGAAACCCCAACCACTGCTTGTACCATAGGATGGTGGGAAATCGTACTAAGAGTTGTTACATCTTCAAAGATGTACTCCAGGCTCTGATTGATGCTGAAGTGCTCAAATTTCGTCCGGAGCAGAAGAAGGTGACGACCAACGTGACGTCCCTTCAATTTGGCAGAGAGCTCCCACTAGTGCCAGCCGGAGTGGTGCCCATCCCGAAGGGAAACTGAGAGTGATCAACACTGATCTACACCACCAGGAGGAGAAGGGTCTTGTCCTGTCCCAACTCCCAAGGGAGAGATCATGTGGGTTCATCCCGACCTCGTCCAAAGCCAGCAGTGGACTACTCTGACTGGCAGGAAGTCCAAAGGCAAAGCAAGAACATCTTCTTACAATGTGGTGTGCGCTTCCTCAAGAGAAGTGGAGAGCGGTGTAGCCTCTCTCACAGATTCAGAAGAAGAGAATTGTTCTTGCCACAGAGCAGGGTGTTCAGCTCGTGGCAGAAACTCGGCCTGGCCAGCAGTACCTGAAAAAATACGACGAAGCGGTGACAAGTTCGTCCAAGCTGGCGAAAGAAGCAGCCAAGCAATCCACGAAGCAACCCGTGGAGAAGCAGAAAGAGCTTCAGTTCGTCAAAGCTCTTCAAAAAGACGGCAGAAGGGTCGTCAACTCCTTTTCGCTTCGACATCTTGGCTCAGCTGGTCAATATCCTAACCAGAATCACTCTCTATGAGCTCTTGAGACTCTCCAAATCAACGAAAGAAGCTCTTAGAAAAGCCCTAGACGATTCAGAGGCTTTCATAGCTCAAATTCTGGCTGGACGTGAAGAGGAGAATGAAGGACACTGTCTTCAGACCTCCAAGCGTTTCCCTGGCATAACCTTCACTCCTAATGATATGCAAATCAAAGGGAAACATAATAGACCCTTGTAATACACAGGGTATATAGGATCGTCTGAAGTAAGCCGTATCCAGGTTGATCTAGGATCTGCATTGAGCATTATGCCCCGCAGAATTATACATCATCTTGATATCCCCACTCACAGGCTGAGTGCGACCCAATATATATGGCTTCAACCCAGTTGCATGAGACAGATGGGAAAGATAAAGCTCAGATGTCAGATTGGGGACTGGAGGACTAAAGTGACGTGTTACGTGATTGATGAAGACACATCATACAACCTGCTCCTGGGACACTCATGGATTCATCGCAATTCCATCATTCTGTCTACCCTTTATTAGGTTATGAAATCCACCGATGAAGTAGTCAGAATCTGTTCTAGGGGGTAGAGATCTACTTCACGAACTCTCTTTTACCAAGATCCTCTCGAGGCTACTGAAGATTCATCGCCGGAGGACTCAGACTCTGGCAACGAAGTTGACACTGGACCAGAGGCAGTAGAAGAATGTCTTTGGGAAATAAACCCTCTTGTAACGAACATTGATAAGCTCGATTTCAATAACACTGCTAATGTTGAAAGCGAGCGGTTTATTAATGAGAATTTAGATTTGACTTACTTCTGATTCTGTACTGTAAAATACTAGTACTGACGTAGATAGTGACCCTTTGTCTGCAATAGATGTCTTGACATCATTGCACATACCAATGAGGTCATCTCTTATGGTGCACGAAAAGACCAGTAATGCGCAAGGAGCTTTCTGTGAAGTGCCCGCCAAGCACGAGGATCAAAAAGCCAATTCTATTCGGGAGAGTCGAATCCGAACCGATGGCTCGTGAAAGCTCGAAAGACAACACTGAATCTCCACAATTCTCTCATTACAGACCAAATGCGCGCTGTCTAAAAATTGCTGAAGATAAAGCCTCAAACGCGTGCCTCATTCCAACGTGGGGATCACATTTCTATACAAACGCGAGTGTCACGCTTCATCAACAATGTAACGCGAGGTCGCGCTCTGTGTTAAACGCGATGGTTGCGCTGCTATTCAATATGCAGACCTCAGGATCGCGTTTCAACACAAGTGCAAGTCTGAGTAATTTTGCGTTTCAACTTAAACATGAACTTGTGAGCTTCGTGTTTCAACACAAGTGCAAGCATGTGAGCCCCGCGTCAGAGTGAAGTTCGCGTTTCTGCTGTAACTGACAGCTACCAACTGGGTCAATTAACAGTTTAACACGCATATTTTCTCCACATAATGGGGAATGAATCCCCATTATGAAGGGATTTAAGGGGGCAGTTACACCCGAAAAATCCCTATAAATAGCTATGAATATCTAAGGGGTTCAGAAGAGCTGTTTTTGGCGTTGAGCTTTTGCTTTTGTTTTGATTAAAACTCTTGGCTTTTGAAAAGCTTCAAGACTTTAGCCTGAGAGAGATTCTATTGGAGGAGAAAACTCTAAACCTTGCTGAGTTCAAGTAGAGTTTTAATCTCTTTTGAGATTGTTAGCTACTGATTAAAGTATCATACTTTATCAGTGTGCTTCAAACGAGAGCAAGAAGAAGATCCAGAAACAAGTTTCCGGTTTGGTTCGTCAACGGAGAACAAGATTCACTCTCCATCGCTACATCAATAACTTGGCACTAAACAAAGGGGAGGTTCAATTAATTTTCCCTCTTTTGTAATCGGATTTTGATCCGTTGTAACTCTCTTTTGCAATCAATAAAGATTTTTACACGCTTCAAATTTTCCGACCCAACAATAACACGCAAATTGGCAATTTAGAAATGAATTGCCATTTGCTATCAAACAAAACTATCTATACCTGCACAATGTTCTCCTCACCAACTTGAAGAGCGACCTTCCCAAGCTTTTTATACAAGTTATTGGCAGTTGGCAGTGTGGGATTCCAGAGATGCATTAATGCACTTCAACTAAGCTGTTACATTAGGAAAAACTTGCAAGAAAACTCATCAAGCTCCCCGAGCTCCTATCACTCCAGCCATCTCATGATTGTTACCCTGTGTCTTTCCTTGTGTCTCTTCTTAAATGTTTTTAGCCTCCACAATCTTTCTTATCCTTCACACTTATCTGGATTAATGCCAAAGTCATGCAATTTCTTCGTACAGGATTCTGGCTTAGCTTTATAGCCCTCAGGGAGATTCTGGCTTGATACTTCCATCACACTACCGCTTGACCCCCATCATCTCCTTTACCACGCTTTTTGTTCTGTGGTTTGGAATCATTAGTCGACTGACTAGTCAGACCTCCAGGGGAACATTACCAATCTTTTGGCCTCAATGTTCTATTTTCTATTTTTCATTTTTTTTCTCTTTCTAGTTTCCAGTTTCTTCTCAGATATTATCTCACTTGAACCTGATTGTCCTACTTCTCAAACTCCACAAATCCGACTTCCCTTTCTCTTTGGTAGCTAACATGAATAATTTGCCCCTAATTGTCTGAATTATCATCCATATGATCCTTTCCACAATCCCTTCCTCTTCTTTCTTTTTCTTCCTTTCTTGCTCCAGAATTCTATAATTTACTTCCCAGACTTTTGGTCCAAACTTGCTACATAGTGGATATTCTCTTTTGTTCCTATCAGATGTCGTTTGTGCCTTAAAATCACACACAGTGACACAAATCCGGCATTTGGTTTAATCTTGCGGTTGAAGTCTTAGGTTTCAACTCAAGCTCCCTGGTAATTCTGGTGCTTGTTTACACCTTGTTGATAGTAATTTGGTTTTCACTCTCAGAGGTTGGGTATTTGGGCCTTCTTTTTCAATTGGAGCGAATTTACTGTGCAACTGATATTTTGGTGACGTGAATGTGATGTACTAACAGGACTGAGCCTGATCATTTTCCCCTCTTGTAGCAAACTCCCTTAAAATCTGAGTATTATGGTGCTGAAATAATCTCGTTGTGTACAGGAATGTGCTAAGAGAATCAAAGGTGACGAAAGTGGGCACAAGCATTGCACTGGTCAGTATTTTGATTACTGGTCATGCATTGACAAATGTGTGAGTACTTTCCTTTTGATATTCTCTCATCTATTTTTTGTATGAAATCTTAATTTTATTACTAATGATATTGTTGAAAGAAATGGCTTCTGGTCATGGATGTCTCAGAGTAGCGTTATCCAGTAGTGTTTTCAAGTGTTCGAACTATGTTTGAAAACAGTGAATTTTGGATGCAGGTTGCACCGCAGCTTTTTGATAAACTGAAATAAAATGATTGAGGTTCTTTTCACGAGGGACGTTCTATTTACTGCTTATTGGTTCGTCGAGTTACAATAATAATAGCCACATTTGATGCACTGTGAGACCACAGTAGTACACGCATTTGTATGGACTTGTTGTTGACTTCTCATTTTTGCCCTATAGATGATTCCTCAATTATTACTGTGATTGGTCTTTCATGGCAGACTACTGCTTTTCAGTCATTACTGCTGATAAAACTTTTTGATGTGTCTGAATTTTCTGCATCCTGATTGTACCATAATTGTATCCTCAATAAGAAATATAGACGTGCAAATATTATTGACAAAATTCTCTTTCTTGGGACCGTTATCACTATTCTGTAAGATGCATATGAAGCTGACCTGCGTGTCGTCATTCTCAAGAATCACCTTACAATGTTTCTTTTAGATTGGCTGGAGTAAAAGCAACAATAATAGGAGCAAAACTTTGTTTCAGAAGAAAAGATTCGACTGTTTGTTCAAAGCAGGGAAATTGTTTGTTCCACTTTTCCAAGTTTTAAGGCAAAAGTAAAAAACCCAGCTTCAATTATTTGGGAGTTTGGAACTTATTTTGATGAATTTGTTAAAACGTGGAGTCTGTCTGAGTTTTGTTTTCTGTCTGAGGTTTGTTTTTCTGTATCCTTCAATGTTCTATTTCGTATATTAAGTGTTGATATGTCAGTGCATAGGAAGAACAGAATTACAAAGTCTTGTTCAGTCTTCGCATTCAGAATGTGCGAGGGGCTTCCTTATCAGCAATGACAAAAAACTGCAGCCGGATCTCAGAACTCAGCATGAAAAGTAAGTAGCTTCGATCTCAGAACAATACAGTTACGCCTTCTTGGAACGGCTCATATCATTGCATTATAACATGAGTGATTCGTATACATTTGCAGACTGATACATTTGCATCTACTGCTGCAGGCACAGCAGAAACAGGAGACTTTGGATGGGAGCAACACAAGCACATATTAGCAAAAAATAATGATTGCTTCCTAAGATTAGGATCAGATGCTTCTCTCTCTCAGTGGAATGCCAACAGAGACTCCATGATTTCTCCGCAGATCTCTCGCGAGTGTGGCCAGGTTTGACCCCTCAATCACCTTCAAGCTTTCGTTCATGTCAAACTTGATTGAGAGAGTGGACTTAAAGGAAAAAAGGGAGTCTCTATGAGCCCATGAGCCGTGTCGGCACTTCCAATTCAGAGGCTCTGTTGTGATTCTGATCCTCTTTCTGAAGACCCAAACCCTAAGCCGAGTGCACACTTTTTTCCAGTCAATTTGACCTGCTGGTGTTTGAGACTGGCACCAAACCTTATCCAGTGCCTGCCTCCACTATAGATCTTAGGGGGCTGTATGCATGCACACCTGGAACTTCAGTACTCTCCCTAATCTTTTAGCATCACAAAGTGAGCTCAGAAAGAAAGTTGGAGATCGAAATCTGCACAGATTTTGGGTTTGTGTCTCGTATCCGGTTTAAAAGCATCGCCAAGTCATTGGAATAGACTGGGTTTATGAGTGTTTTCGTATGTGATTGAGATCCAAGATGTAGTGAGTTGGTCTCGTAGGTTAAAACTTGATCTCCGTCTATCATTAGTACATCAGTTCATCATGGGTCTCAAGCTTATGGATCGAAACAAATTGGTATCACACCTTAGTCGATCAGTACAGGAGTGGTATCGTGGTGCATGCGGGTTAGTAGCTCTATGATTGAGACACACAAAACATACGACAAGTAAACTCATGCGAATCACATTGGAAAGGTGATTCTTGTATTTGATTAAAAGTGTCAAGATCGAAAAAAAGAAAAAGAAAAAGAAAAAGAGAGACAGTAAGAATGCTTGAGGTTGAGATTTAGCCCCTCATCAAAAATTGAAAAGTAGAGAGCAGGAGTATGAGTACTTGATTTCTAAGTGTGTTACCGATATTTGATGGTTAACATATTGTCAACATATTGTGATCACTTGCTTCAGAATGTTAAAAATTGGGTGGGTCCTCCTACCCTCTCTTAGTTTAGAGAAAAAGTTTTTTTTTTTTTTTTTTTTTTTTATAAAAATGTTAAAAGTCTACTTTGAACTTGTGATCTTTTTATATCACAAGTGAAATATTTTACAAACTCTTTTCTGATTTCTCGTCTTAGAATGTTAGCCTTTTAGTGAGATAAATGCAAATGAGCAAATAGGAAATACATTCTATAATTGGCAAATGATACTGGGACTTCTAAAGCTGTTCATTTTTGGTGAAGTCAAATTGATATTACTATGCAAACAGATGCTTGTAATTTGGGCCGGAACTTAACTACATTTAGGACCCATTTGGATACTTGCAAGTGGCCGTAAGTCATAAGTAGTAAGTGTGAAACTTTTTTGCAGTTGCAAGTGAATTTTACGTAAATAAGTTTTCAAGTGTTTGATTGGTAATGTGGAAGCGTAAGTGAGAAAGTCACTTACAGTGTCTGATACAACTTATAAAGTAAAATGGAAATTCAATTTACATTGTGAGGTTGTGATGTTGCAAGTGGTATTTGCATGACATAAGTATACATTTCAAGTAATTAGATTTAAACAGAGCTCTTAATTAATTAATAATTAGATTAAAAAATATTAATCTATTAATAAAAGTTAAATAATGGTAACAATACAACTTTGTATTATTTATCAACCTTAAAACATATATTATCATTTTTTCTTGCTTTCTTATACACTTTGCATAAACATCTTCAGCGAATTCCTACTGTTAATGGCGAGAGAATTTCGGCAACGTATATCTCACCAATATTTTTTTGGGGATATATATATTTTTTTTGTAGAAAATGAAAAAAAAAAATGTTCAAAGATATATGTCTCTCACACATACAAAACGGAATCAGCACAGTCATACATGAACCCTGCTCACACAAATTTCAACAATTCAAGTATACATGAACCTAATACCACCCCCAATGTTACTATCTCTTTTCTTGACTCCTCTTCCTCCACCATCCTCTGCTGACGTCGTCGCGGCCAGGCTGTCGCCAGCTGCGCTATCACCCATGGCAGTGACCGACTCGACCACCATCTCCTCCTTTTCCTCATTCCTTCTCCTCTCTCCTATTCTTCTCTCGCCCATCCTCTTCTTTATTCTCTACTCTCTCTTTCCTCGCGACCACAAGCCTCGCGCCACCTCTGTCCACGTTGGCGCCGATAGCCATGTCCACCGCCCCCTCTGCTTCTCCACCTTTTCTTCTCCTTCTCTCTACTTCTCTTTCTTCCCTTCTTCTTCTCCCTTTTCCTTCCTTCGCAAATAACCCAACACCAATGACACTGGCTCCATCGCGACCACCAGCGGTCACATTCGCCCCCGGATCAGCTAGAACCTAGGGTTCCTGAAATGGTTGTAATCCCTAAGTTCTAGATGTAAGTATCTCAGTATCAGTACTCGATACGACGTATGTACGTCATCGTAGCGTCCTTGTATTCGCGGGATTAGGGTGTTACAGATTGAGCCTAGGTTTGCACCAAATGGGGGTAACCACCTCGATCAATATTCGGGCTCTTATCAACAATACAACCAAATTCAGATTAGAGCTAGATTGTATCTGGAATTGGGGATTCCAGCTACAAGTACAAGAATGTCATTTCGTTGAAAATCTATTTCTTGACTCTTTCTATTCCTTAAATTCTGTTGTCAGTCAGAATATTCTGATTTCCTTCTCGCTTTCTCTTCATCCTTTTGATTTCAATCCTCTATCTTTGACTCACGACACTAGTTAATCCACCCCGAGTTTGTTATAGATATCAGAGTGGCGCAGCGGAAGCATCATAGGCCCATAACATTCAGGTTTCAGGAGCTGTAAATATTGTTTTCCCACATGAATTAAAATTTCGAGGACGAAATATTTTGTAAGGTGGGGGAGAAGTTTAACCCTCCGGTTCTAGATGTACGTCGTCGTGGTATCCCTGTATCTGTGGGATTGAGGCGTTACAATGGTGAACGAGGTTTGCTTCTGGCATGTGAAGTTGTCGAGGACGATGACGTTGTCGCCGCGCTCAAGGAGGCGGTTGACTCGGTGGGACCCGATGAAGTCAGCCCCGCCGATGATGACGCCACAGAGTGAGCGCTTGCAGATGCCGACAGGGAGGCAGTGGTGCGGGGGAGGCTGGCGGCGGCGATCGAGGTGGAGGTTGGTGGAGGGTTAGCAGTAGGGGGTGATGGAGGCGGCAACGTAGGTGGAATTTGGGGGGTTGAGGGGCGAAGGAGGAAGAAGGAGAGGCGATGAAGGCTCCGATGAGGAGGCGTTGAGAGCAGGGGAAGGGGCAGAAACGGAGGAGGAGGACGCGGTCTGGTGAGAGAGAGAGAGAGAGAGAGAGAGAGAGAGAGAGGAGGAAATGAAGGCCAATTTTAAAATGAATATGCGGGGGAATAAAGCCTACTTACAAGAGTTGCAAAATGAATATGCAATAGCGCGCAACTATTGTGCTACATTGAGACTAGTAGATTAACACTTTTTAGTTAAAAGTTAGGCCTAGATGATAACAAGACTGTTGAGTACCAAATTAGAGTTAAACTCACCAAGCTATCCCTCAAACTATTCTCTTGACCAAGTGTCATTACATCAAAATAGTAAAGCTTTTAACTGTGTAAGAGGTTTGGAATTTAATCTCGCTAACCTTCTGATTCTCACTTGTAAGATAAAAAATCTAAAGCCTGAAAAAGTTCCAAAGACGGTCATCTGACACTTGCATTTCATATAAGAAGTAAAACATCACACATTTTCATTATTTTTTGACTTAGTATACTAACATATGCACACCATCGACAATAAACTCTCGCATCTAGCCATTTAATCAACAAACTCCCCATAGTTGGGTACAATATTCTTTTTTAATATTGTTGTTATTATTATTATTATTATTATTAAAGATGAAATGGTATACCCTCGTCCCATTTTAGAAATATTATTATTTTTCTTCTCACCATAAAAACATACCCAGGTGAAAGTGTAGCTTTAGTATCATATACTAATTAGGATCAAACCTTCTTAAAGCTACATTATATATTCTTAAACGCACTTAATAGGATCTAATTGATATTTAAGCATCCCCATCATTCAGAGCCTCCACCACACTACAACACTTTTTCCTCGGTGGGCCCCATGCCATTTTGGACACGACAGGGGTTGCCACGTGTCAGCCTGCCGTGATTATTCTAGCCAGTTCAAGATCGACACACGATCTTCGCCGAGCAGACCAAATCACCAAGAACGACTCATCAAACGGGCTGCACCATTATGGTTGCCTACGTAACTCCTGCCCAAGAGATCAAGCTTCTCGTAGTTCATCCAAATGAGCTTCACTGAACTCAATCAAATGGAATGATACAGAGCAAGTTCTTACAATGATTGAACTTGACTCCGAAAATCACTTTTGTAAGCATATCTGCCAGATTGTTCTTGGTGTGGATCTTTTTCGACTCAATATCACCATCTTCAAGAATATCACATATGAAATGGTACCTGATATCGATATACTTCGTCCTCGCATAGCAGACTTGGTTCTCCGCTAAGGGGCCGTTTGTTTCGCGTATAACTCCGTAATTTGTAAATGAATTACCACCCAGTTACAACTACGACGTTTGTTTGGACCGTAATTCGTAAAAGACTTATGTAACTCAACTAACACTCACTTGCAACCCAGTTACCACTCACTTACAGCCCAGTTACAGTTAATTTTGTGGTCATACAAATTTGTAATATTTTTTTATATTAATATTAAATTTTTTTAATATTTAACTTTTTTAATATTTATTTGCTGTATTAAAACTTTTAAAATCACCAAATAGTTAATTTTGTGGTTAACTTTTTCATTTACGACTTATACATTACGATAATCAAACACCGTAAAGTACAATATACTTTCCCACTTTACAATTTTATATTACCAACCAAACACCGTAAAATTTACATACATGTAACTCATTTACAATTGTAAAAGCCTTTACCAATTACAACTACGAATTACGGCCAGTTACGACAACCAAACAGACCCTAAGTAGATAACACTCATACTATCACAATCGACCTTCATGAAGTCCTGTCTGATTTTTAAGTCATCCATCAAGTCCTGAAGCCACATTGCCTCCTTCACAGCTTCTGTTAAAACCATACACTCGGCTCCTGTCGTTGACAAAGCCACAGTAAACTATAGAGTACAACACTAACTCATCGGTGCCTGCAAGAAGTAAACCATACCCTGTAATCGATCGGGCCTTGTCAAGGTCCCTAGCATAATCAGAGTCCACATGACATGTGTACTCCTGCTTATCATAATTATCCTTCTCGAAACCTACCCAACATCTATGGTACTTTTGATATATCACAGAATCCATCTTACGGCCTCCCAATGATCCTTACCGGGATCATACATGTATCTTGATACCATGCTCACGGCCTGTGACAAATCTGACCCCGTGTACACTATAGCATACATAAGACTACCCACTGCACTGAAGTATGGAACATGAGACACGCTCATCTACAGTCTCGGAGACGTATCGGCTAAAAGCTTGAAACGACGGCTAAAGGACTACTCATAGACTTGGCTTCATAACCAATATTGAACTTCTGTATAAACTTATGCAAATATATCTTCTGAGTTAGACTCATCTTCCTCTTCACCCTGTCTCTCTCAATCTCCATATCCAGTATCCTCTTTGCTTCTCCTAGATCCTTCATCTCAAACTCAGATGATAGTCGAACTTTCAACTTATCAATTGACGATCTGTTAGTAGAAGCTATAAGAATATTATCTACGTACAAGAGTAAATAAATATGCTCACCACTCGGTAGCTTGCAAAAATAAATGCATGGGTCATATAACCTCCTGGTGTATGCACAATCAATCATAAACTTGTCGAAGTACTTATACCACGACCTAGGTGACTGTTTCAGTTCATAAAGCAACTTTTGAAGTTTACAAACAAATCTTTCCTTCCCTGTAGCTCTAAACCCCAACGGCTGAGTCATGTAGATCTTCTCCTCAAGATCATCATGTAGAAAGGCGGTCTTCACATCAAGCGGATCCAGCTCATAATCATACTGTGCTACAAGTGCCAACAATATACGAATGGACGAGTGGTTCACAATAGCTGAGAATACCTCGCTGTAATCAATACTCTCCCTCTGAGCATAGCCCTTGGTTACAAATCTGGATTTGTAATGCACAATATCATTTGGAGATCCATCTTTCTTTACAAAACCCATTTGCATCCAATGGCCTTTTTTCCTTTGGGTAACTCAAGAAGTTCCCAAGTATCGTTCACATAAAGAGACTTAATCTCCTTCATCATAGAGTTCCTGCATAACTCAGACTTAGAGTTCAACTCTGCTTCTCTAAATGTAGATGGAATGCTATCTTCCATAACCTCTACTGGAAGTACATAGGCTACCACCATATCAGAAAACTGTGCCAGCTTCCATATATTTCTCTTGGGTTTGTGTACTGAAATAGAATCTTGAACCTGAGCCTCTGGCTCCGGATCCTCAATAACATCTTCTGTATCTTCCTTTTCATGTACATGATGCTCACACTATGTCACAACAGATGACACTCTAAACGATACAGAACTATCTGGAGATGGTGGAGATGTATCACTCTTCACCCGCTGCAATATTCCCTTAGTTTGATCACTCTCTACCGCTAAGAGATCAGAGTCTTCATCATAGAAGACACATCAAAAGTGATATCCTGCTCAGAACTATCTTCTTGTCTTTAAAGTCACATAGCTTATAACATTTCACTCCTCTTTTGAACTCCAAGAACATGATTTTCTTGTCGAGGCTCTAACTTTTCATCACTCACATGATAATAAGATGGACAACCTAATACTCTAAGTATATCATAATCTGAAGCAGTCTTGCCCATTACAACTCCATCAGAGTCTTATCTCCTATCACAAACGATGGCAACTTATTTATGAGATGGGTAGCATTTGTCATTGCGTCTGCTCAAAATATCTTGTTCAGCCCACTGTTAAATAACAAGCAACGTATCTTCTCCAGCAAAGTACGATTGAATCTTTCAGCCAACCCATTCTGTTGCAGAGTCTCTCGAACTGTAAAGTATTTCTCAATGCCTTCATCATGGCACAACTGTAGAAACATATCACACTTGTATCTCCTCCATTATCGGACCTGAGTATCTTGATCTTTCTATCTGTATACTACTCCATTCTCCTTCTTTACTATACAAAGATACCTAGGACTTCACTCCTGTGAGTCATGGCGTACACCCAATTTCACCTAGAGTAATCATCAACAAAGGAGACAAAATTATATTTTCCTCCAAGAGATGCAGTCATAGAGGGTCCCTAAATATCTGTATGCACATAATCAAGAATCCCTTTGGTACGGTGAATAGCGGCCCCAAACTTCACTTTGGTTTTCTTCTTTAATACATAGTGCTCATAGAATTTCAGCTTGTAAGTCTTAGCAACATTCAATAAGCCTTGCTTAGCCAAAGCTTGTATGAACTTCTCACCTGTGTGATCAAGTCTCATGTGCCACATCTTGGTAGCATCTTCACACAATTCAACTGAAGCTGCCACAATACATGTAACTGTACTACCTTCAAGTAATACAAGTTCTTGTCTCTGGGGCACCCTTCATCACAACCATGGACCCTTTCGTATCACCTAGAGTCCTATTGACTCTACAGTTCCAACTGAAATAATGTTCTTGTTCATCTGAGGAACATATTTCACATCTGTCAAGTCTCTAATCACGCCATCAAATATCCTGATTTGAACGGTACCTATCCCAACCATTTGGCATGCATCATCATTTTTCATGATTATCACGCCGCTATTCAGCTTCTCTAAGCTAGAAAATTATTTCTTTCTAGGACATATTGATAGGTAACCCTTGTATCCAATAACCACTCCAACACATTTGAGTAGCATATAGATGGTGTGATAGAGAGTGAGAAAGCAGAAGAATCAGAATCATTTTCATCCGACTTGACGACATTCACCTTGATGGCTTCACTGATTTCTCATTTAGTTTATTCTTCTTCTTGAGCTCCAAACACTTCTTCCAATGTCTAGTCAATTTGCAAAATGCACACTGATCTCGAGTCAAACTACGGATGCCAAATCGTGATTTCGATTTCGATCTACCACGATTTTCTTCTCTTTGGTTTGGACTTCTTCCTCTCATGGTCAATACCTTCGCCGATGTGCTGTTAAAAGGACTCTTTGTCCTTTCGTCTCAATTCGAGATTCACAAAAGCGGTAGTGATCTCAACATAACTAAGTGAAGTTCTCCCATTTATCAAGGTGAGGACAAAAATCTCATATCCCTCATCGGGAAGAGAACTCAACAATATCAATGCTTTGTCTTCATCATCAATCACAACATCCACATTCACTAAATCTGTGAGAAGTTTCGTGTAGTTGTTGATGTGATCACTAATAAAAACTCTTCTCTTCAACTGGAAGTTAAAGTCTCCTTTTCAAATGCAAGTGATTCTTGACGCTCTTTGTCAAATATTTGCTCGTGAGAGTCTTCCAAATCTTCTTCGCCGAAATCTCATTCATCACATCATATTTTAGATTTTGTGCTAAACAAGACCTAATAACTCCGCACGTCGTTCTGTTCATTTTCTTCCAAACCTTCTCCCTCTATTTCTGTCGGTTTCTCTTGCAAATCAAGAGATCCTCCAAATTTTGCGCATTCATCGCATCTAGAACTTCGCATCTCTATAACCCAAAGTTGTTTGTTCCGTTAAACTTCACCACATCAATTTTTAAGTGATGAATATTTTGTATGTTCTTTACAACAAAAGAATCACTCCCTTCGGATGCTCCTTCGGCCATTTCTACTCTAAATACCCACAACCAAACAAGCAAAACAACTATGAAATAGATCTATATGATAAAGAAAGAATTTTTACCTTCAAGTGAAACCCTAAGAAGAGTTTCCAATTAATCTCTCCACCAAAGAATATAAGATGGGATCCAACCCGATAAAAATTCCATTTGTAACTTCAAAAAAGCTTCAAATCTTCAAGATCCAAACTTTCAATCAAGATCCACTCCACCAAACAATCTCTAAGCGTAGCCTAAAGCTCTAATACTACTTGTAGGGATAGTTGATAGCTGTAAAGAGAGGATCAAAATCTAGTTAATAATTGTAGGGAGAGGATCAAAATCTAGTTAATAGAGTTTTTTTAACTCTTGTTGGATCGATATTGGAAAGAGAGAAGAGAATAGAAGAGAAGAGAACCAGGGACACCGGTCGACCGACTGGAATCCCCAGCTCTCTATTGAACCACAGAGAGTGAGTCGGTCCACTGGCGGTCGACCAACAACGCCCAAGATGCAAATTGCTTGCATGTCGGTCGACCGACTCGATAGCTCTGCTTGTTTCTGGTTAATAGGTAAAAAAAAAAAAATACCTTAGCACATCAGAGTGAACCAGAAATGAATAATTAATAGGTAAAGAATTTTTCAGAACAGAACCAGATAGATCCCAATTGGACTCAAATTATAAATCCTGTGGAGTCCAAGTTCATCTTCATCCGAATCTACATCCACCCAATCACCATCCATGAAAACCCCCATCACATCTCATCCTTGGCCTAAGCCAATGCCATTACACACTAACAACCCCATTAGGCCTTTAACTATCCTTCGAGATGACGGCCGTGGGCCCCACCTTCCAATTACGTGGCTCCAAGTCGCAGCAACAGGGAGAAACCCTAAAGCCTTTCCAGCCTGTTCAAATCTCCATTCAAACACTGCAAAAAGAGCACAAAGAGAACAACAAAAGCACAGGTGTTCCCACCAAAATGATAAGAGAATTGAATTCAGAAGAAAGCCTATCCATTCCCCATCACAAACACACTTAATATATAATATGAGATTAAATTGAAGATAACAAAGAACTGAATTGGACAAGTGTGGATAGAGGTTGATAGATATTTTCCCACAAAGCTTCATATTGGTAATTTTTTTCTTTTGAAAGGCTTGGATTCATATCTTGTAGTGGGAAAACTTGTGGCATGCCCTTCACTTTGCCAGTAGATCTCTAGGGCTTTTCTTTTGTACAAGGAAATATTCTGTAGATCTCACCAAGAATCTTGTCACAGAGAGAGAGAGAGAGAGAGAGAGAGAGAGAGAGAGAGAGACCTAACTATTGATTGATAGCAAATAAAAGCTTATAACAGCAACCAAAGGAATAGAAAAGATACAGGAGAGAATAACACAGGAGAGAATAACATAGCAAATTCTGATCTTTGTTGATGTCTCTATGCTACAGGACACCAAAGGGCAAATTTCAATCTTACCAAATCTTTTGCAATACTATGCGTGTGGCTGGTAACAGATTTCTGTGTTGCTTTATGAAAAATTTAGTCTTTAAGAAATATAGTGTGTGTGTGTGTGTGTGTGTGTGTGGGGGGGGGGGGGGGGGGGGGGTGTAGCCTAACAATCATCTGGTATGCAGTGTGTAATATTTTTGAGAACAAAGCTATTTTGAATGAAAATTTTTCTTTTTCTAAATTTTTTTTCAACCTCGGTTTAGATGACTCTCCATGAATATAACTCCATTCCCTTCGAATTCGCTTTAACACTGTTAGACATGCCACTATCTTCACCTTGATTCGTGTTTCATTCACTAACTAATTTAGGGTTTAAGAGTATTGAACAAGTACAACGCTATGAATACATATTGTAGACTGTCTAAAAATCACCGAGGACAAGTCATCAGAAAACAGAGTCTATACTATAGACGCGAGGCTAATCATAGCCACTCGTGTAATGCCAAGACGCAGAGCTTATCACTGCAATAGCCAAGACGTAAGGCTTGAAGCCCGCGTCTCAGCATCACTGCAATAGCCAAGACGCAGGTCCCAGCTTCACTGCAATGGCCAAGACGCAGAGCTTGAAGGCCGCGCCTCAGCATCACTGCAGTACCAAGACCCAAGGGTCGAAGCCCGCGTCTCAGCTTCACTACAATGGCCAAGACGTAGAGCTTGAAGCCCGCGTTTAGCAAGATTCAAAGCCGGCATCCAATAGCACTATAACGGCAAAACGCGAGGCTCGAGGCTCGCGTCCTAGCAACACTATAATGCCAAAACGCAAGGCTCGAAACCCGCGTTTCAACTGCAGAGAAGCCCTATGTTTTAGTTGTAATTGCCCTCATTATCGGGTCAATTACTGCCCACGTAATGAGGGGAGTTAAACCCCCATTATGGAGGATTTTTTAGGGACAATTTTACCCTTGAAACCCTATAAACAGCTCAATTAACTAATAGGACAGGGGGAGGCAACTACATCGAGAAGCACTTGAACATCGGTCAAAGAAAAAAGCTTGGGAGAGACTATTGAAGGTCGAAAAAAAAACTTTGGAGAGGCTATTGAAGGTCGATTGAACAAAGAGGAATACGGATAAAGAGTGAAACTCTTCTTCTAACTTGCTGAGTTCAAGTTTTTGCCCAAGTCTCTTGAGATTCTTTTTGGATAGGAGCTGTGCTACTCCATCCATAATTCAAAGAGAAGGTTCCCAGAAGACACTGATGTTCACCCGATCAACGGGAAACAAGATTCACTTTCATCGCTACATCAAGAACCCAGTATTAAATAAAGAGAAGATTTGAGTTTGAATATCTTCTCTCTCTTGTAATCAGATTGTTGATCCGTTGTAATATTCTTTACAATCAAACAAAAAATTCCAATGCCTTTCAATTTTCCCGAGCAAACAAGAGATGGCGACTCTGCTGGGGATAACTTTCTCTACTGATGAGCAAGTTGTGGCGCAAGGTGACGTCATCTTCATAGAAAAAATGGTCGAGTCACTTATCATAGAATTCGACCAGGCAAAGTATGAAGAGTTCCTCTCTTCTGACTCTAAGAGCTCTAGGGCGCGGCGGTACCGCAAGCTCTCCTTGAAAATTCGCTCTCAAGTCCCTTCGGAGACTTTCCCGAAGATGGTCTGCGCAAAGAGCGTTATTTCTGGCCGCATCACGCACAAGACCTGCGTCAACATCTCCCACGAGACCCGCGAGGCCAATGTTGTTAAAGGTTAATCTGGCCACGCCCTTCCTCTTCCTCAGCTCCAGGTTACCAGGGGTTCCCAACAACCCGTAAAGCGTAACCGGAATGCTGAACGTCGACAAAGGTGATGCACACGTCGATAACAGATGCAGGAAGCTGGAACAACTATCTGTCTAACAGATACATAACGCAAGGCTCATACCTGTGTCCCTTTTGAGTTGTGTCAGACGCGCGAAGTCTGCATTTGGAGACCAAAATGCGAAGCTCAAGAGGCTTGCGTTTCTGAGACTTCACCTCTCAAACGCGACATTCAGCAGCGCAAGGTCCGTGTCTCTTCTCAGAGGCATGAGACCCACGTCTTTACGTCAGAACGCGGGACTCAGAAGGTCCACATTTCCCAAGTATCGCTAGTCGAATGCAACAATCAGCAACGCGAGGTCCACGTCTCTTCTCAGCAGACACATGAGACTCGCGTTTCAAAGCCAAAACGCGAGAGCTGCGTCCGTTCTACAGAACGTGAGCTCCGTATTTTGAACCTTGCGTTTCAGATTTGCGACGCAAGGATAGATTTTAGAAGTTGAAAAGCCCTCGAAAACTCGAGGCTAGTCTTTTCGATCCCCTCCGACGGATCTAAGGGATTATCTGACAAAGAAGAGGAATGCTCATCAAATCGCTCCATCATGTTGCTATAAACGGCTCATCACAACAATGCTCTCTGAATGTCACTGCAGCTCACATATAAGCCAACAGTCAGTGTTCAGACAGTTATCATCTACGTCAGCGTCCCAATCGACCAAAAGGCATCATTCCCACGCAAGGAGAACTTTCTCGGATATGGCGTACCCTGAAGTCACTGCGAACATGGTGAGTCCAAGTACTACGCCAAGCGTAAGTAAGGGGAAACAACCGACAGTCAGCTCTGACGAGTCTGACACTGAACTGGAAGGAGTGTACCGGCATATCAACACTCGAACTGGCATGGTAGCCCCAATTGACTATAGTGCCCAACCTGGGGCATTAAAGTAAGTGAGTCACACTCTGCCAATGCGGAATCACAGGCCTCAAACTCTTTTATAGAGAAGGAAGCCTTCACTTATATGGCAAGTACTCCTGAAGAAATGGCCAGGCTCTTTGAACAGCAAGCCCAGGCCCAGAGGGAACAACTCAATGTGATTCGCGCCCAACAAGAATCTATCAACACCCTCAAGCAGATACTTTCACAATTGCTTGAGGGCAGGAAGAAGCTGAAAGCCAAAACTCCTTCTAAGAAGTTTAAGGACAAACGAAAGGAAGGGAAGAGCTCGTCTTCTATACATACAGAGGAGAAGGAACAGTCCAACTCTGAGTCATCTAAACCTCCGTTCGAAGAGGGAGGCAATTTAGAGAATGGGAGCACTCATTCCAAAAGGATGAATAAATTGAAACAACGTCTTGAAGCCCTCATTAATCGGAAAGGTCTTCAAGAAGCAGGAGTGATCCAGCCATACCGGTAGAGTGGGATCTTGTCCCGTTCCCTTCTAAATTCAAAGCTCTGACCCTACAGGCCTTCGACAGCAAGGGATCATCGAACCAATACATCTACTACTTCAAGTCTCAGACAGGAAATGTGGTAGCAAATGATGTCATCTTGACGCATTTGTTCATCAGCACTCTAAAGGGACTCGCCTTCGAAGGGTTCATGAAGCTCCCAGAAGGCTCCATCAGAAACTGGGGTGATCTGGAGAAGCTTTTCCTTGCACGTTTCTTCGAAGATGACTTAGAGATTACTATGCCAACTCTCCTGGTGACGAGGCAACAAAAATGAGAGTCGGTTAAAGCATTTGTGGAGAGATTTTGAAATATGGCACTCTGATGTCCTAGTAGTATGACCCAGGCCACCCTAGTGGAAACATGCCGTCACAATTTGCAAACCTCACTCCTAATTCAGATAGGAGTTGCTGAAAACCGTACCTGAAAATAGTTAGTTCAGCAGGGTGAACAGGCAGAAGAGATTGTCACCAGGGTTATGGCAGAAGAAAATAAGCCCAGATCTGAAAAGTCGACAAGGCGCACGCCGGAAGTATCTTTCCAATTGAAAAGGAAGGGCACATTGGCGACAGAGACGAAGTCTCCCATTAAACCTCAGCCGACTAGAAGGGGTAGTTTTTCAAGTCAGCCATGCGCCAACAAATAATACTCCTTCAAGGATTAGCATGTCGATTCGTTGTTCAAGTTACTTAACAAAAGCAACAGACTAAAGCTTCCCGAAGCTAGACATCCCGAGTAGGTCGGCAAGACTAACAATCCCAACTACTGCTTGTACCACAGGATATTGGAGCACCCTACCAAGAGTTGTTACATCTTCAAAGACATCCTTCAAGTTTTGATTGATGCGGAGGTACTCAAGCTCCTCCCAGAGCAGAAGAAAATGACCGCCAACATGACGTTATTGCTTCAGTTCAGGGTACAGCCTCCAACGCCGGCCAGAGTAGTTCCCATCCCAAAAAGGGAACTAAGAGTACTCAATATAGACCCTCATCACCAATAGGAGAAAGGTCTCGTACCTGTTCCTACTCCTCAGGGAGAAATCATGTAGATTCAGTCTGACCTTGTGGAAGGCTAACAGTAGACTACTGTTACCAACAGGAAGTCTAAAGGGAAAGCAAAAGCTTTGCCTTGTAATGTGGTGTGTGCTTCTTCCCGAGAAGCAGAAACCGATGTCCCCTCGCTAACCGACTCAGAGGAGGAGACAATCATCATTGCTGCAGAGCTGAATGCACCGCTCATGGCCGAAACTCGTTCGGGTCAGTCGTACTTGAAGAAGTATGACGAGACAGTGGCAAATCCAACTAAACCCACCTCAGAGCCGACCAAGCAATCCACGAAGCAACCCATGAAGAAACAAAAGGAGACTCAGTATGCCAAGGCCCTCCTGGAGGACAAAGCGGAAGGGACCCCAACACGTTACCGCTTTGATGTTTTGGCTCAACTGGCTAACATCCCGGCCACGATCACCTTTACGAGCTCCTGAGACTGTCAAAATCAACAAGAGAAGCTCTGAGAGAAGTTTTAGATGATTCTGAGGTCTTCATGGCTCGGATTCTGGCTGACCACATGAAGAAGTGAAGAAGACTGCCTCCACGCCTCTCAACATGTCCCCTACTTAACCTTCACACCAGGTGGCATGCAGGTTAAGGGAAAACATGATAGGCCCCTGTACTTCACAGGGTATATTGGATAATCTGAAGTGAGCCGCATTCAGGTAGATCTAGGATCCGCGTTAAGCATTATGTCCCGTCGGGTCATGCAGCACTTGGGGATCCCCACTCACCGATTGAGCGCCACCCAAATCACCATTTATGGTTTCAATGCCAATGGTATGCGTCTAATTGGGAAGATTAAACTCAAATATCAGATTGAGGACCTAAGATCTAAAGTGACGTGCTATGTTATTGATGCCGACACTTCGTACAATCTGCTGCTGGGATGACTATGGATTTGTCGCAACTCCATCGTCCCTTCTACTCTCCATCAAGTCATGAAATATATTGTCGGAGATGAAAAAGTCCGAACGTTGATCGCTGAAAGGCATCCGTTCAAGGGGGTAGAGAACTACTTTACGGACTTCCTCCTATACCAAGATTCTCTAGAGATGGACGAGAATCCCTAACTAGAGGAATCAAACTCTGGTAATGAAGTTGATATTGAACCAGAGACAGAGGAAGAATATCTTTAGGAGCTGAACCCACTTATAACGAGCATTAATAAGCTCGATGTCAATAACACAGCCAATGATGTAGGTGAGTGGTATATTAATAAAGAATTAGGTTTGACTTACCTTTCTGTGTTTGCTTCTGATTCTTTGCCATCAGATACTAGTACCAATGTAGGTGATGACCCATGGTCGGCAATAGATGCCCTGACATCATTGCATGTACCGGTGAGGTCATCCCTCACGGCATATCAATGTGTCAATGATGCACAAGGATCTTTATTCAAAGTCCCAACAAGACACAAAGGCCAAAGACCGATCATTTTCGAAAGAGTCGAGTCCAAATCAATGACTCGCGAAGACTCAGAAAGCGAGAATGAACCTCCTCAATTCTCTCATTTTGAGCCAAATGTACTCAGAATGATGGAGAATATAGGGTATGACCTAACAAGTGATCTTGGCTTAAACTTTGAAAAAGGAAGAAGAACACTGCTTTGATTCTTCGTTCCAAAAGGGAAAGCCCCTGATTATAATCATCGAACTTGCAGGGGGTTGGGCTATATGTCAACTCCAATCCATTCAGCCTCTGAATTTGAAGAGTCATCATACCATAATCACTCGTCAAGCACATCATCATGAGTCAGATGTCAGTGTCGATAGCATTTTTAAAGAACTTCGGTAAACATGGTTTCAAGAAGCCACCCGAAAGATAGAGATGAAGAGATGATCCAGTCGGATACAGATCCCTAGATCAAACACCTAAATGCTCTCTAGGATATTCGTTTCGAACAACGCGAACCCCCCACGAGGATAAGGTCACCCAGATCAATCTGGGAGATGAGGCTAATCCTAAGCCCATCTTTATAAGCGAAAGCTTATCACCCTCCGAGAAGGAAGATCTAATATCTCTTGTGCGAGAGTATATAGATGTTTTCGCTTGGAACTACGAGGATATGTCTGGGCTTAATCCTCAAGTGGTTATGCATGGACTCAACATCAACCCGGATGCGAAGCCCGTCAAGCAACAACAACGATGGTCCGTCCAGAGTAATGAAGGCGATTCAGTCGAAAGTCAAGAAGCTTATAAACTCTGATTTTATCAGGGAAGAACAACACCCTGATTGGTAGCCAATACGACCCCGTTGCCAAGAAGAATGGGAAGATCTGAGTTTGTATTGACTTTCATGATCTAAATGAGGTGTGTCCTAAAGATGAGTCCCCCTTCCAATCACGGATGTCATTATCGACAATACGTGTGGGTTCGAACAGATGTCTTTCACGGATGGATTCTCGGGATACAATCAAATCAAGATGTACCCTGACGATGAGAAGCATACGTCTTTCAGGACGCCATTGGGTGTATATTGTTATACTGTCATGCCCTTCGGATTGAAGAATGCGGGGAACAACATACCAGAGATTTATGAATGCGATTTTTCACCAGCACATACGTAAAATAATGGAATGCTACGTTAACGACATTGCAGTGAAAAGTCATGCCAAAGGTGATCACATAGCAGATCTGAAGACAGTATTCGATATCATGCGGGCGCATCAATTGAAGATGAATCCTACCAAATCCTTCCTGGGGGTGGCCAGCGGTAAATTTCTAGGGTTTGTTGTTGCATCCAAACGAACCCACCTCGACCGAGAGAAAGTTCCCGCTGTCCAGGAGATGCAACCTCCAAAAAGTCTTAGAGAGCTTAGAGGATTGCAAGGACGGCTGGCATATTTAAGGAGGTTTATCTTAAATCTCTCAAGACGATGCCAACCCTTCACCAAATTGATGAAGAAGGATGTTTCATTCATTTGGGATGATGTTTTCCAACAAACGTTCGAGGAAATCAAGTGGTACCTCACGCATCCACCTGTCCTTACAGCTCCGATGTCAGAAAAACCTTTCTTGATATACGTACGAGAGATGGATCATTCTTTAGGAGCTTTACTAGCCCAGGATAATGATCAGGGCCACGAGCAGGCAATCTACTATCTGAAAGAACTATGATCGGAGCTGAACATCGGTAGAACCTGATCGAAAAAGAATCCTTGGCATTGGTATTCATCGTCCAGAAGATGCGATACTACGTGGTGGGTCAAACCATACACGTCATATCAAAAGTCAATCCTTTAAGATTGCTTATGACAAAGCCATCATCACTAAATGGTCGATTGGCAAAATGGGCCATGCTGCTCTCCCAATATGAGATGCAATTCCTGCCACAAAAAGCTGTGAAGGGATAGGCGGTAGCAGATTTCTTGGCTGAGCAAAGGGCGACCAAACTTTATGAAGATCTCTCAGATGAGGTTGCTGAAGTTTGTTTGACCCATACATATTTTGAAGGACAGGTCTGGTAACTCTTCTTTGATGGTGCATCAAGAACGGGTCCACGAGGAAATATTATAGCAGGATTGGGGGTAGTACTTGTCTCCCACAGAACTACGTAATCCCTTGTGCATTCTCATTAACTGAGCCATTTCCAACAATGTAGCGGAATACAATGCTCTTTTGATCAGGATGCAAATCGCCGATGAGATTGGCGTTAAAAATCTCAAAGCATAGGTGACTCAAAACTCATCGTTAACCAGATTCACGGGGAGTACGAAGTTAGACATGAAGACTTGGCATCCTATCATAATGGAACTATCTACATGGCAGAGAGATTCAGAAATTTCTACATCGACAATGTACCTCGCCAGCAAAATGCGCATGCAGATGCACTGGCATCTCTTGTTGCTTCTTTGGCTCTTCCAGCCGGAGCAACAGAGAAAATACTCGTCTATAACCATGACTTGTATTGTCCAAGATTCGCTATTGAAGACAACCAAAAGCCAACAAGAGACCTTCAAATCAAAGAAGCTCTAGAGACTTCAACAGGTCCAGAGCTCAGGGATTGGCGATTTTCGTACATCGACTACTCATTGTACGACATTCTGCCTGATGACCCTAAAGATGCGGCTGCCATTAGAAGGAAAGCTTCTAAATTTTATTACAATTCGACCACAAGGGCACTGTATCGCCGATTACATGATAGAATCCTCCTCCGCTGCCTGTCATACAAAGAGTCACAGGAAAAACTCAAAGAGGCTCATGACGGTATTTGTGGAGCTCACCAACCTGGTCCAAAACTTGGAGATCGACTCCGAAGACTCGGATATTGTTGGCCAAAGATGATCCCTAACGTCATCACTTATGCCAAGCGATGCCATGCCTGTCAGGTCCATGGTGACTTCATCCACCAAGCACTGGGACATCTTCGCCCTACAACTTCTTCATGGCCATTTGAAGTGTGGGAAATAGATGTGGTTGGTCCTATCAGCACACCTTCATCTAAAGGATATCGGTTTATCTTAGTCATAACCGATTACTTCTCTAAATAGGCTGAAGCTATCCCCTTAAAGGAGGTAAAGACATCTGCCTTGATCAAGTTCATTAAACATAACGTGGTCTACCGCTTTGGTGTGCCATGATGGATTGTCCATGATAATGGGCTTCAGTTCGTTAGCCAAGCCTTTCAAAGATTCTGTGACAGGTTCAGAATCCAGAGTGTGTCTTCAATGACATACTATCCAGCCGTTAACGGCATTGCAGAAGCTTTCAACAAGACCATTGGGAAACTTCTCAAGAAAATCATCTCGAAGAGCCAACGTGACTGGGATGATAAGTTAGGTAAATGCTTATGGGCTTATCGCAAGACAGTAAAAACCCCGACGAAGGCTACACCATTCTCTTTGGTATATGGGTGTGAAGCAGTACTTCCACTAGAGATCTAGATCCCATCTCTACGCGTCGCCTTGACAACGGAGATGATAAATGAGGAGAAGCATTGACTGCGACTCTAGGAGCTGGAGACTTTAGATGATAAACGCCTGCAAGCTCAACAGCAAATCGAGCTCTATCAAGCTTGAATTACCAGAGCCTTCAACAAGAAAGTCAAGGAGCAGATTTTCAAGAAGGGTGACCTTGTCTTGTTGTCAGAAGACCCATGGTGATAGCGCATAAGACCAAAGAAAAATTTCAGCCCAAATGGGAAGAACCATTTGTAGTGGAGTCAGTCTACTCGAATGGAGAATACCGCCTTATAATCCCAGATGGCGATACCCTCATTATGCCGATAAATGACAGATTCTTGATGAAATACTATCCTTGATATGACTCTTCCTATGATCGGGTTAAACATTCACCTATGATTAAAACTTTCAGATCCAAGATGTTTGGAAGAGCGCCAAAGAAAAGCTTCTTTCTTTCTTCAACTGATCACTTCATGGTCGATCAGTGTCAAGCCAATCGAACGCTGGTTACATTATGATGCATGATGTAAACATCAAAGAAGAAACAAAGTGCGAAACTTTGGTTTTATCCTTGTTACTCTTCTCTAGTTCACCTATGAACTTTACAGAAGTCTTCCCCTGATCAGGTTAACATTACACCTCTGATCAAAACTTTCAGATTCAAGATGTTCAAAAGAGCACCAAAGAAAAACTTCTTTCTTTCTTCACTGAATCACATTCCAGTCGATCATCGTCGAGCCGATCGAGCGCTGGTTACATCATGATGCATGATGTAAACATTGAAGTAGAAACAAAGTGTGAAACTTCAGTTTTAGCCTTGTTACACTTCTCTAAGTTTATCTATGAACATCCAACGCCTTTGACGGCTAAGGATAGAGGAAAATGTTGGCTTTTAAGTCCAACATCAGTCCTCGATAATTCATCATGCTGAGGGGAATAGCATGGTTAGCCCAACTCAAATGGTAGTTGGTAAAGGCATATCAAATCCGTTGATAATGAGGATTTACTAAAAATCCTTGGAGACTTGGTCCCGTCTTCTCCTCCAAAATCTCTTACCAATTCTCGCTCACATAATGGTAAGACCACAAAAATATCTGTGTCCATTTCTCCGATGAAATGAGCAGAGACTTGTCATGTTAACAGTAAATCTCTGACAAGCTATTTCTCTCGATCTCCAGTGGAGTCAGTCAAGTTAACATTAAACCTCTAACAACAAAACCCACTCAAAATCTCTGTTGTTATGTTAATATTACACCTCTAACGACGAACCTCTCATGCCCTTAGAAAATCAATGTTTGTCACGTTAAATATTACACCTCTGACAATTCATTCTATTTTTCACCATAGTCCCCTACCAATTCCCTCCTATGGAGTGGTAGGTCCATGAGCTTAATCACTGCTATGTTAACATTATACCTCTAACAATGAAAAGTTTCAATACTCCCCAGCGAGTACGAACTTCCACTTGTCACTCCCTTACATGGAGTCACAAGTCCTCAACTCTTGTCAAGTTTAACACTACACCTCTGATATTTCAAATTTCACTTGTCACTCTCTTACATGGAGTACAAGTCCTCTACTATTGTCAAGTTTAACACTACACCTCTGACATTCCAAACTCCACTTATCAATTCTCCTTAATAGAATGACAAGTCCTCAAAATTGCTCATATCACAAATCAACTCTTACTATCATGTTAATATTACACCTCTGACAAATTACTGTTAAGTTTAACACTACACCTCTAATAATGATTAAGCTGCTGCCAAGTTCAACATTAAATCTCTGACAATCACTTTCCTCAAGCTTCCATAACGAAGTAGAGCGATGCTAAGTTTAACATCACACTCTAGCATCTCATTCATTCTTAAGTTCAACAATACACCTATGACAATGACTTTCCCTCAGGCTTCCATATCGAAGTTGAGATGAGCGATGCTAAATTTAACATCACTCCTCTAGCATCCAGTTCATTGTTAAGTTCAACAATACACCTATGATAATGAATTTTCTCGAACTTCCGTATTGAAGTTGAGATGACCAATGCTAAGTTCAAAATTACACCTCTAGCATTACCTCCACTGTCAAGTTTAACACTAAACCTATGATAGTGGTATTTTCAGTTTCTCAAACGAAATTAAAATTTTTACAGAGCTAAGTTAACATCATACCTCTAGCTCACATCCTTGTCAAGTTAATATCACACCTCTGACAAGATTTAATCCAACTCGTTAAGTTAATATCACAACTCTAACGGTAAAAACTTTCCTAGATTCCAGTGGGTCTAGTCTTACTTGTTATTCTCATCAAATGGTAGGTTCACTCAAAATCACTGTTAGGTTAATATCATACCTTTAACAGTGTTTCCATCAATCCTAGCTGAGTCTTAATTACGTTAATACTAAACCTCTGATGAAGACTCAGTCACAATCCTCCTCGGAGTGAAAACTTCACTTGCCATTCTCATCCATAGATTGACAAATCCACTATTCCACTCCTATCAAGTTAATATCACACCTCTGACAGTAATCTTAAATTTCTTAAATGGAATTTTTCTAACTTTGACTTGCTAAGTTAAAATGTTACATTTCTAACAAACCAAAGGTAATCACTTCTACTTATCTGATTTTCAATATAAAAAAGGAAGTCAAGACATGTAAGAAGACATAAAAAGTGTCACTTTTATTGATATTCAAAGTAATATAAAATACTCTCTTATACAATAAGATTGAGTGTTACAATAAAGGAGTACTAAGAAGTCCCTCTTGCTCAGCGAAATGTTGTACTCACTCCTTGAAATATTGAAGATACACGAAGCTTGTCCTCTTGACTGTGGCCGAGAATAGCAGACCAACTTCCTCTCCTCTTGAGAACAATGGTATTCTCGAGGTTAAAATGTAGGGGAGCGTTCTGATTTCACCCAACCAACTGGTGCGAAGGTCTTCATAAGACCGTAATCCTTCACTTAATGGGAAGCTCCACCACCAGAAAGTCATCTAATGAGCATGGATTTTTCGTCACTGTCACTTCTTTGAGCAAGATTAGTGAAGGGAGAATCTGAGACCTTACTGGTGACGTCCTCTTTCCCGTGACCTTCAAATTCACCATGCTCATTATGATCAGTAAGGATCCAAGATATTACTGGTGCATCATGTCCAATAAGGTCTTGATGTGTATCGATAACTGCGCGGATCTTCCTCGCCCTTAGACAGAAGCTTTGACTTCCTAAGTGCTTGCCAATCGAACAAGCTCGCTGTTTCATGTCTCCTTCAGTGGACACGGCAAAGACGCTAGAACCAGCACCATCGATATGGCTAGGACCTGTAAGAAATAAAAAAATCAAGGGTTAAAAATCCTGCAAAGACAGAAATAGGAAGCCAGAAGCACAAACGCGGGGCTGACGTCATGAACTTTAAACGCGGATCTCACGGACGCAGGGATAGAAAATATAGATCCAAACACAGTCTGATATTAGACTCTCGTTTGATAATTAAGACGCGAGTTATATATCAAAGACGCGGACTCAGGTCTTAAAACTTTCTGAAATTGCTCCAGATGCAGGTCCGCGTTTAAAGCTTCAAGACGCAGAGCTTGTCACGTTCGCGTCCAGAAATCTCAAAAGAGCAGACTTTAAATTTTCTAAGTCATAAACCCAAACACGAGCCTCATATACAAAACTCGCATTACAAGTCTCAAAACGCGGAGTTCACCATGCTCGCGTCTGAAGAACTTGAGAATTGGACCTAGAAGTCAACAAGCTTGCATTTCGTTATTTAACGTAAAAGGCGCGTTTGTCGAGCAGGGACGCATGAATCTCAAGAAAGAGGTTTCACGAAGAGATCAAGAGACAGAGTCTCTTCATGGCCGAAGATGACAGAGCTTCAAGGAAACCAAGTTTTATCATGGTAAAAGTCAATTCCTACCTGAAGAAAGGTTCTCTAGAAGATGAACTTCATTCGTCAAGGTACGGCATGAAAGCACTTAAATTGATGCTTTTTAATCTTGAAATCACTTAACAGTGATAATCTTCGAAGAAGATTGAAAGAAAGCATTGAAGCTTTGAGTTCATTTTGTTCTTCAGAACATATGCCTGTGAAGGAGGCCCGTGAAGGGGAACAATCAAGATGAAGTTCCTCAGAGCACATGTTCGCGAAGAAAAACAGTCAAGATGAATGACTATTAAGAGGCTAGGGCCTATTTATAGGCTCGCTAAATGGCCCATAATTAATGGCATAAAAATCAAAGTCATTCTTAAAGGCCAAAATAATAGCCTTAATTCCGCGAATATCAAATCCAGTCTGGATGAGACACATGGATTTTTTCTCTGGGAAATCCCAACGACACGCGTCCCTAACTGTCAACGCTTATTTTGCATTGAAGGATCCAGCATGCGACGCTTCAAAGACCGCGTTCTGAAGTCCACGTTCCTTCACAAGCCTAAAGGCTACGTCCCCTCCATCAAATTGAAGAACGCAGGTCTGCGTTTCTAGACAGTTCAGAGCCGCGTTCTCTCAACAGTTCAGAGCCGCGATTCTCTCAACAATTCAGAGCCATGTTTCTCTTAACATATCGGAGCCACATCCTCTCAACCATTCAGAGTCGCGTCTTCTCAACGATCCAGAGCCGTGTCTGAATATCAAATGCGGGCGTGATCATCGCATAGGCATTTCAATTCAGAAGAGACTTAAGAGTAAAATAACTCTTCAAGTCCCTTAATGGTGGAAACTAATTCAAATGATTCTTACCTGAAATGGGGCTTCCTGCGTGGAAGAACCACCCATTTGAGTCTCTGGAGCGACAACGCTCGATGACGAAGCCACATATTTGATTTTGGGGCCATTTCAACCGTGAATTTTGTGTAAAAGACAAAGGAAAGAAGAAGAAGCTCAGAGCTTTTCTTAAAGTTCTGAAAGTTCTCGACGCAAGGCTCAGCGGAAAAAGAGTTAAATGATGACTCTTGAAAGACTGATGTCTTTTATAGACACAGTAATCCACCAAGATATGCGGTACGTATCTTGAGGCCAACCATCTCCCGACGCGTGGCAATACGTCTCAAACACGAACCTCGCGTATTTAGAGAACGACATCTCTTCAAGCTCCACTCGACGCGTGGCAGCGCGTCTCGAACGCGAACCTCGCATATTAAGAGGATGGTGTCCCTTCAAGCTCCGCCAAACACGTGGCAATGCACCTAGAACGCGAGTCTCGCATTTCACATAGCCGCGTATCCATAGAAAAATGAGAGCTGCGTTTCCACTTCAAAGACCATGTCTTTCCAGTATTCTCTGGTTCGCATCTTTGCAAAAAAGCAGAGCCGCATTTCTTCAACGATGAAAAGTCCGCGTCTCCACCACGAATTCTGCGTCACTTCAACCAAGTAAGAGTTGTGTCTCCAATTTGATGTTCGCGTCTCTCCGATGAATGATAGCCACATTTCTATTTTAGATGAGGTCTGCGTCTAGCTGGGCTGGTTTGGATATTCCTTTCTATTGAAAAGGAGTCAGCGTCTGCGCGAGTCACCTTCCTTCTTCTAGGCTCCGAGTCACCTTCTTCTAAGCTCCGCTAGACGACACGGCATTCTCGTTCTATAGGCTGGCCGTACTTGTGATGGTTCCCCAGGATCCAATAAACCCACTTAGTGTTGGCCCAGAGGCCTTCCACTCTAGTTTTGATGATGATTAACTCATGTAGTTATGTTTACTAATAATCTTGTGATTTTAGTTTCAGATCATTAATCAAGATATTAGTTGGTGATTGCTTCAAAAAGAGGAGTTTGGAAGCCTTCACTTGGTGATTCCCGTGCCCGAGCATCAAGATCATACTTTGCACTCGGTGGATTACGGTTGGGATCGAGTCAACTTGAAGATAAAGATAGTCAAGAAGACTTAGGTATCCTAGTTTTAGTTTAGTGTGTTTTAGATCCATTTGTAAAGCTTAGAATAGTTGATATGCTCAAGTGCTCAACACACACAAGTTTTATGTTTTGGAGTTGGTTTTCATGAATAGTTGATCAAAACAAGTTTACATGGTTTATATGTATAATAGATGTATTCTAGTTATACATGCATGCTTAAACGTCTTATTCAAACTTACTTTGACTATCCTATTCATGTATTGAAAAATACAAGTATGATAAAATACAAGTTTTGGTTTTTGGTAAAAATGATAAGACACAAAAATAGTTTCATATGCTTGATATTTGAGTTAAAATATTTATCACATGTTTATGTATCAATACAAAAAGATAAAACTATTTTTGGGTATTTTTACAAGAGATAAAAGAATTTTTAGAAATATTTTTAACATGTGTTTCTGTCCCAGATTTGTGGCTGACAGGCCAGGTCGGCCGACCGCACGGGTCGACCGCACCAAAGGCCGGTCGACCCTTGCGGTCGACCGACGTGCACAGGCTTGTGCATGTTTGGTAGTCACAGGGACGGTCGGCCGGGCGGCCGACCGGACCAGAGAGCTTTGCTCTCTGTATCTGGGCGGTCGGCCGGGCGGCCGACGGATCAGAGAGTCTGCTCTCTGTATCTGGCGGTCGGCCGGACGGTCGACCGGGTTGCCCCAACGGTCACTTTTCTGACCGTTGGCGGTCGGCCGGCCGGCCGACCGCTAGGCCTGTCAGGCTGCCAGATCAGCCTAACGACTAGTTTTGTTTTGGGGCTATAAATACCCCATTGCTTGGTTTTTTTAACTAAGATTTTAAGAGCCAAAATTTCTCTGATATTCAAGTGTTTTAAACAAGTTTTCAAAAGAGTTTAAGTGCTAAAAAGATCTATCTTTATTTTGTTTTAGGTTTTTGGAAAAATCAAAGAAAAGAGTATTTTGGGAGATTTGTCTTGGTTTTCATTTTCTATCTTTACAAGAGTTGTCCCAAGTATTTTTCTTTGAGTTTTTGTTTTCCAAACACCTAGTTTTTCACACTTGAGCTATATCTTCTATCCTAATCTATTTAGGATCTTGTTTTGTTGGAAAAGAGAGATTGTTTGTGGTTGAAAGAAACCACTTGTTGTACACCTTGATTTTGTTGTATCCCTCTTTGGTAGAGGTTGATCGGGTGATTGGTTTGCTTCCTCTTTGGTAGAGGTTGAGATTGTGGTTTGCTCCCTCTAGTGAGAGGTGGAGTTGGTTTGTATCCCTCAAGTGTGAGATGGATTGGTTGTTGTTTGGCTACGGGCCTACCCGTCGGTTGTGAGGCGGTGTTTGAGAGAGGAGTTCGGTACTCCCTTTATTGTAACAAATCCTCCTCGGTGGAGGTTCCCTCGGTGGGAGATAGTGGATTGGAAATCCTTCACGGTGGTGAAGGCGGGGATGTAGAGCTAGGGGCTCGAACCTCGAAACATATCTTGTTGTTAGCGTTTGATCCATTGTCTCTCTAACCCTCTCTCTATTTGTGTTATGCATAACATCATTCTTATTGTCATATCATTCATATCTTATTGCTTGCATTTGTGCCTTGCATCTTTTATATTGTCATATCTATTGTATGCTTGGCTTGCTTGTGTGTGTGCCTCACTTGTACTTAATCACAAGAGCTTCATATAGCACCTCAACTCATATATAGGGGAATCAAGAGGAGTTAGTCCAGAGCCCTTCACGGAGAATTCGGTTACACTTGTGTGTTGTATTTCTTGTGTTGCAATTAGTTTTTAAGTTCCGCATTTAGCGCATTTAGTTCACTAGATTAGCACTTACACCTATTCACCCCCCTCTAGGTGATTTTCAATTGGTATCAGAGCCTACGCTCCTGATACTTTAGGCTTAACTGAAAAATCACCTAGAGGGGGAGGGGGTGAATAGGTGATTATGCTAATCTAATGAACTCAATACGGAATTTAAAAACTTAATGCAATACACTCAAGTGCAATCAACAAGTGATGCACACACAACCAAGCCAAGCAATTATGAATGCACAATATGAATAGTTGCAAGGCACAAAGTAAAGAGAGAGATAGAGATAGTTAATGGATCAAGCGCAAACAACAAGATATGTTTCGAGGTTCGAGCACCCAGCTCTACATCCCCGTCTTCGACACACGAAGGATTTCTAATCCACTAGCTAGTCCACAAAGAACTCTCACAAGGAGTACCCAACTCCTCTCTTTACAACCACAACCTCCTCCTTGAGGCAAGCTCCAATCCAACAAAACAATCACCTCACAACTTGAGGGATTAGCACAAAGCAAACACAAGGATCACCTCACAACTTGAGGGATATAACCCAAATGTACAACTTTCTCAACACAATGAGGGCAAGGCACAAAGCAAAGATTGGGTTTTTAACTTGGTGGTCTAAATAACAACTGCAAACAATCTCTTTCTCCCACACAAACATCCTATAGAATAAGAAAGTAGATGTTGCTCAAGTGTGGAGAAAACCAATGGAATGGAAATCAAAATCACAAAGAAAATCCTTGGGAAAAACTGAAACCAAGATATAGAAGATGAATCAAACTCTTTTTCCCAAAAACCCTTTTCTTTGATATTCCAAACCCTAGTAAAAACACCAAATAGATTGTTCAATTTGAATCCAAAAACTTCTTTTGATTGCTGTGAAAACACCAGAGAGTAAGGAAAAATTCGCACAAAAAATCTTGGAGAAAACAGGCTATTAATGGGGTATTTATAGCCCCCAGAAAAATATAGCCGTTGGCAGCAGAAACTGCCAAAAATACACTTCGACCGTTCAACGGTCAAATTCTGCCTGTTGCCAGCTACCGGTCGACCGCCCCGGTCGACCCAAACAAACAGAGAGCTCTGCTCTCAGACCCGGTCGACCCTGACGGTCGACCGTCCCTGTGTCTGCCAAACGTGCACAGATCTGTGCACGTCGGTCGACCGACCCGGTCGACCGACTTCATCCCAAGTCGACTTGGTCAGAAGACTAGTCGACTGGTTGAAGCCTGGAACAGAAAACTGGGTCAGAAAAACAGTTTAAAAATATTTTGAAAAATCTTTAACACTCCTAAAAATCACCAAAAATAGTTTTATCATTTTACATTGATATATAAACATGTGGTAAAAAGTTTAGCTCAAATATCAATCAATATGAACTATTTTTGTGTCTTATCATTTTTACCAAAAACCAAAAACTGTATTTTCTAAAACTTGGATTTTGAATAGAAAATATGTTTTGTCCAAAACTCTTCCAAATACAAAAACAAGATATTAAACAACATTTAGGCATGATGTATATGGATATAATCCTATATACATGTAACATATATATATCCATGTTTTTGTCATTAATTCCAAAATATGTTTTGTTGAAAATACCAAAACATAAAACACATGAAATAGACTATCAAACTAAGTTTGTCAAAGAAGATGAAGCATGCATGTATATAGAACAAATCTAATATACATTAAACCATGTAAACTTGTTTTGAATCTATCTATTCATGCAAACCAAGATCGGTTAAACCTAAAACCGAAAAAACTGAAAACCAATATTCAAAACATGAAACGTGTGTGTTGTGAACTTGAGCATATCATACTATTCTAATCTTTACAATTTGGATCTAAACATAAAACTAAACTATGGTACCGATGTCTTCTTGTAGAGCGCAATCTCCAAGCCGACTCGATCCAAAACTCCTTGATCCACTGAGCAATTGCTATATACGATCTTTGACGCTCGGGCTCTTGAATCAACATGTGAAAGCTTCCAAATCATCTTGTTGAAGCTAATCACCAACTAATAACTTGATTAATGATCTGAAACTAAAATCACAAGATTATTAGTACACATAACTACATGAGTTAATCATCATCAAAACTAGGGTGGAAGGCCTTTGGGCCAACAATCTCCCCCTTTTGATGATGACAAAACTCATGGAGTTATATATGCATGGATTAAAGTTAAGCTTCAAAGAAGCTCCCCCCTAACTCATGCATAACCAAATAAACATAATGAATATGCAATGAAGGCTCTTAAACATGAATGCATAGAAATGCATAAACAATAAAAGGTTCTAGATACCAATGAAATGTTTAAAACAAAACATGCTCTAGAAACCAATTACAAAACATGCTCTAGATATCAATTAAAATTAAACTAAATTAAACTTAATTTATGCAAAAACATAAACATGCATATATAAACCAAAATACTTCTCCCCTTTTTGTCAATCATCAACAAAGGGGTAAAAACCAAAATAAAACAAAATCTTCTCCTCTTTTTAATATAAAGAAACAACCTTCGATGAGGGGTAAAAACAAAACTAAATTCATAAATTTTCTCCCCTTTTGTTCGAAACAACGAATCAATAAAAATAATATTTTCCCCCTTTTGTCTAAAACAAAAACAAAGTCAATTAGGGGTGACAATCAATTAAGGTACCAATTGAAATTAAACATAATAAATTTTGAATGTCTAAACCAAAAATTTTGATACCAATTGTAAATATTTTCATTTTGAACATATGATACCAAATTTGAATTTTCAATCATAAACTATGGGAGTGAAAAACAAATACTAATTGAAAGATGAAATATGAATTTTTCCCCCCTTATGAAATACAAAGTAAAAACAATGCTTAGGCTTGATACCAATTTAAAAGTAATCAATTGAAACAAAATTGAAGCTCAAGCACTAGCATAAACAAGATTTTGTGCTTAAAGATATAGGGATATAATAACCATAAATAAAAACATATATATGTATGAAAAATAGATACCAATAGAAATTGATATTCTTGGAATAGAAAGCATATATACATACAAACATATATGAGTATACAAGAAGGGTCAAGATTGATACCAATTGAAAGAATTCAATGATACCAATTGAAATAACAATAATGATCAAGTGTATATCTCATATAACTACCTCCCAATCATGGTTCAAGTTTTAGATGATTTTCATTTTAAAGCATTCATGAACATGATCTCCCATCCAACCTCCCAAGAAGGTAGGGGTTTTCAAAAATAGATTTGAAAATGTAGTATGTTTGAAAATCTCTACCATAGTGAAGAATACGAACTAGTTATAGGAAAAACTTTTAAAACTAGTACGAAATCCTTCAAGTAAGGAATAAAACAAATTGTTTTTCATGAAACACATGTAAATCACATGATCACTAAGTACTCAAAGTCCATAAAGCCATATCATAGTCTCATGAAAACAAATCATGAGTAAACTAATAAAGTGAATGTACAAGTATAATGTGACACATATCAACATGAAAGTATTCCATTAAGCTCATATGAAATTCCTTGAAAACATGAAATTCATCTAAGATGTGAAATCACCAATTGAAATCATCTTAAAAAACATGAAATTCATTATAAATGTGAAATCACCTAGCAAACATGAAATTCATCCAAACGATTTAAACTTCAAGGCATATGTATGTCATGTACAAACTAAAGTATACATACATATCCTAAACACAATGAGACCACAAAAGTATATGCATGAAGGCACGTGGCTCAAGGATGTATATGTGTAAATGATAGTTTGGACAAGATGGACATATACATGAAGTTAAAACAAAAAAATGATGAATATAAGTCAAATGCAAGAATCATCAAAACTAGACTATACTAGTACATCAAGTGAATACAAATGAGCGTTCAAGCACAAACATATATAAAGGTCTATTTGTAGCTCACTAGTTGTACATAAATCCTAGTCTTAATGAAAACTTATCATTCAAGCAAGTAGTCAAAACATGAAGCATAAAACGGGAATCATAACCCAACATGATAAACATAATAATCAAAACATGAATTATTAAAACAAAAAGTCATAGTCAACCATATGATTAGCATGACAAAGACATGTGCATTAGATCTATGATTAACATAATAGCTAAAACATAAAGAGAACACAAAATATGGGTCCATACTAAACATGGGTGTCTCAACAACTAATCATGTAAAGCATAAGTCTAATAAACATGGCAAATATCATACTAATCATGAAACAATAAAACATGATTCAACAAAACAAAAATCATAAGCATCCACAAGATCATTATGTAAATGCATGTGCATTAGATCTAGTGCATACATATTAGTTTAAATAAGGTGAGAACACTAAATATAGATCCATATAAAACATGGGTGTCTCAAGTAACTAAACATGTATAACACTAATCTAATCAACATGACATAAGCATAATGAACAATAAAACAAGACATGCTATAAATAGATGAACATGAAAAGCATGCAAATAAAAATGGGAGTTAGAGAATGATACCAAAACCGATGAAGGTGCATCTCTAGTTCTCCAAACCACGGAGTCCTCCCACCAAATCCCCTTGAGAGTGAAGCATTCAAATGGTTCTCTTTTAAGCTTAGAACGCATCCACCTCAAGGCACCAATACTCTCACGTGATGCGAGAGCTCCCACCTATATCAAAAGTCAAGGAGGTGGCTTTTGGTACCCATTTTCTTTTGGGTCCACGGGGGTTAGTATCTTTTCTAACCCAAACAAGATTAGTTGCTAAATTTTCATGATAAACACGATCATAACAAAATCTAGCAAGGTGGCCTTTTCGACCACAATGTGTACAAGTGTACACATGAGCATACATGTAATGATGGTGACCGTGGGAAGCATTGTATGCCGTGGAGGGTGTACATGTAAAAATGGACCTTGTTTCTTATGAACCAAGGTTTCCAAGCGTGTATGATTTGAAGTACATTGGCTCAAAGTGGAGCCCAAACGTTCAACACTTTTCTTCAAAACATTTATATCTTTTTCAATACTTGAAGATAAAGTGAAGCATGCAATAGGAGTGCTAGAACAAGAAGCTACACTAGCATGACAAACATGAATATCAATCTCATTTTGCAAAGATTCATTTTTCTTTAAAATAAGATCAAGTTCCTTAGTGATAGAATCAATTTTATTTTTCAAAGAAAGGTTATCTTTAAAAGTAAAATCCATTTTGAAGATAAAATCTCATTGTGCTTCACAACATCATCACAATCATTTTGCTTTTCAAAACTTCAATCTCATTAAGGGCAAGGTCTAGTTGAGATCTTAGTGAGTCACGTTCACTAGTGATCTCTTCCTTCTCTTGCAAAACAAATTCAAAATTAGAACACAAATCTTTTAATTCATTTTTCAAAACAAGGTTGTCCTCTTTCAAAAGATTGTGTTTTTCTATAAAATTTTCAAGCTTTTGAGCAAGTTTCAAATTTAAAGATTGAACTTCCAAACATCCATAGCAATAGGAACTAGAGCTACCATCTAATTGAGTGTCCGATTGTACCTCAAGGGAGTTTTTCCCTTGGACCATGAGGCAATGCTCTTCGGACTTTTCTCTCTTAGATCTCCTCATCTTGTTGATAATCCTTGGAAGCTCGGGAGACGTCAATAAGCTCCAAACTGCAAAAGCCGAGTCAAAATAATCAAACACCGGTAAAAGATGTTCACTAAGAGATGTTCTAAGTGCTCTAAGTGCTAATGCATTAGCTTTTTATGTTTGCTACTATTAGGGAATGATTCTTGAGTAGAGGCTTGATAAACTAGATGTCCTAAGCTTTTTAAATGTCTACTCATACTGGCCTTCCAAGTATCAAGTCTAAAATGGTCAAACATAGGAGGGCTATCCATGAGTGCAAACTAAATGAGCGCAAATGAACAATGCAAATGAAGATTAGCAAACCAAGATCTCACTCCTAGGTGGTTAAACCTAAATATCAGGAGCGTAGGCTCTGATACCAATTGAAAAATCACCTAGAGGGGGGTGAATAGGTGATTATGCTAATCTAATGAACTCAATGCGGAATTTAAAAACTTAATGCAATACACTCAAGTGCAATCAACAAGTGATGCACACACAACCAAGCCAAGCAATTATGAATGCACAATATGAATAGTTGCAAGGCACAAAGTAAAGAGAGAGATAGAGAGAGTCAATGGATCAAGCGCAAATAACAAGATATGTTTCGAGGTTCGAGCACCCAGCTCTACATCCCCGCCTTCGATACACGAAGGATTTCTAATCCACTAGCTAGTCCACAAAGAACTCTCACAAGGAGTACCCAACTCCTCTCTTTACAACCACAACCTCCTCCTTGAGGCAAGCTCCAATCCAACAAAACAATCACCTCACAACTTGAGGGATTAGCACAAAGCAAACACAAGGATCACCTCACAACTTGAGGGATACAACCCAAATGCTCAACTTCCTCAACACAATGAGGGCAAGGCACAAAGCAAAGATTGGGTTTTTAACTTGGTGGTCTAAACAACAACCACAAACAATCTCTTTCTCCCACACAAACATCCTATAGAATAAGAAAGTAGATGTTGCTCAAGTGTGGAGAAAACCAATGGAATGGAAATCAAAATCACAAAGAAAATCCTTGGGAAAAATTGAAACCAAGATATAGAAGATGAATCAAAACTCTTTTTCCCAAAAAACCCTTTTCTTTGATATTCCAAACCATAGCAAAAACACCAAATAGATTGTTCAGTTTGAATCCAAAAACTTCTTTTGATTGCTGTGAAAACACCAGAGAGTAAGGAAAAATTCGCACAAAAAATCTTGGAGAAAACAGGCTATTAATGGGGTATTTATAGCCCCCAGAAAAATATAGCCGTTGGCAGCAGAAACTGCCAAAAATATACTGCCGGTCGACCGCTCTGGTCGACCGTCCAACGGTCAAATTCTGCCTGTTGCCAGCTACCGATCGACTGCCCCGGTCGACCAAAACAAACAGAGAGCTCTGCTCTCAGACCCGGTCGACCCTGACGGTCGACCGTCCCTGTGTCTGCCAAACGTGCACAGATCTGTGCACGTCGGTCGACCGATCCGGTCGACCGACTTCATCCTAAGTCGACTTGGTCAGAAGACTAGTAGACTGGTTGAAGCCTGGAACATAAAACTGGGTCAGAAAAACAGTTTAAAAATATTTTGAAAAATCTTTTAACACTCCTAAAAATCACGAAAAATAGTTTTATCATTTTGCATTGATATATAAACATGTGGTAAAAAGTTTAGCTCAAATATCAATCAATATGAACTATTTTTGTGTCTTATCATTTTTACCAAAAACCAAAAACTGTATTTTCTAAAACTTGGATTTTGAATAGAAAATACGTTTTGTCCAAAACTCTTCCAAATACAAAAACAAGATATTAAACAACATTTAGGCATGATGTATATGGATATAATCCTATATACATGTAACATATATATCCATGTTTTTGTCATTAATTCCAAAATATGTTTTGTTGAAAATACCAAAACATAAAACACATGAAATAGACTATCAAACTAAGTTTGTCAAAGAAGATGAAGCATGCATGTATATAGAGCAAATCTAATATACATTAAACCATGTAAACTTGTTTTGAATCTATCTATTCATGCAAACCAAGATCGGTTAAACCTAAAACCGAAAAACCGAAAACCAATATTCAAAACATGAAACGTGTGTGTTGTGAACTTGAGCATATCATACTATTCTAATCTTTACAATTTGGATCTAAACACAAAACTAAACTAAGGTACCGATGTCTTCTTGTAGAGCGCAATCTCCAAGCCGACTCGATCCAAAACTCCTTGATCCACCGAGCAATTGCTATATATGATCTTTGACGCTCGGGCTCTTGAATCAACATGTGAAAGCTTCCAAATCATCTTGTTGAAGCTAATCACCAACTAATAACTTGATTAATGATCTGAAACTAAAATCACAAGATTATTAGTACACATAACTACATGAGTTAATCATCATCAAAACTAGGGTGGAAGGCCTTTGGGCCAATATTAACATCCTAGGAGTGAGATCCTTTGTTTGCTAATCTACCATTTGCATTTGCACATTTGTTTGCTTGCACACATATAGTTTGGACCCATGGACTTCATGACCCACCTATGTTTGACCCTTCCAACATCATTGTTTGGAAGATTAGGATGTCCGTTTATTTACAAACCCTAGGACATAAGGTTTACCTTGCCATTACCAAGGAATCCTACCTTAGTGATAGCAAGCATATAGGGGCCAATGCACAAGCCCTTGAGGCCATTAGAAGCACGCTTTCAAAAGAATATCTTATGCATGTTTCTAATCTTGATTCCGCCTTTGCAGTGTGGAACAAGTTGACAACCACCAACACCTCCAAGTTTCAAGTGCAAATCCAAGAGGATGAGTCTAGTGGAGAATCCGAGTCACAATGCTTGATGGTCCAAGGGAATGACTCCCTTGAGGTACTTTCGGAATCTCAACTAGATAGTGATTATTGTGCTAGTTCTTCAAATGATTATGTTGATGCCCATGCCTTGAATGAAGAACTATCAATTGTGTGTGAAAAATTATTGAAAAAATACAACCTTTGAAAAAGAAGACCTGTGCTTTAAATAAAGAAAAAGAAAATTTGTCTTCTAAGCTTAACATGGTTTTGCAAGAGAAAGTGGAGATTTCTAATGATAGGGATTCATTGAAATCTCAACTTGAACTTGCACTTAAAGAAAATGAATTTTTGAAAAATAAAAATATTTGTAATAATATTTTGAAGAAAAATGAAAACTTGTCTTCAAAAGTTGATTTTGTTTTAAAAGAGAATGTTGCTTTGAAAAACAAAATAATTTCTATTTCTAATGAATTAGATGTTTGTTTAAAGAAAAATAATTCTTTGCAAAATAAGATTGATACACATGTTTGCCATGCTAGGGTAGTATCACACACTTCACCTATTGCATGCCACACTTCTTCTTTAATTGATAATGATATATCAATGCTTAAGAAGAAGGTAGATTGTTTGGGCTCCACTATGAGCCAATGTGCCATGAACCATACACGTTTGGAAACTTTATTTCGAAAGAAACAAGTTCCATCTATTATGCATGCACATCCTCCACGGCATACACATGCTCCTCACGGACACCATCATCACTTGTATGCTCATGTGTACACTTGTACACATTGTGGACGTAAGGGCCGCCTTGCTAAATTTTGTTATGATAGAATACATGTTGATAATTTAGCAAATAAGTTTGTTTGGGTTAGAGAAGGTACTAACCCCCATGGACCCAATAAGATATGGGTACCAAAAACCACCCCTATTGTTTATGATGTAGGTGTGGGCTCTCACATGACGTGAGAGTATAGGTACCTTGGAGTGGATGCGTTCCGAGCCTCATGATGATTATTTGGATGCATCACTTTCAAGGGATGGTTGGTGGGAGGACCACCTTGGTTTGGAGACTAGAGAGATGCCTTCATCGGTTTTGGTATCGATCTCTAACTCCCGTTTATTTACATGCTTTCATATCATTTGTTTTATAGCATGTTTTGTTGTTTTTAGATTATTATGAAAATGCCATGATTATTAGACCATTGACATGCATGTATAGCCTTTTGAGACACCCATGTTTAATATGGACTATTATTTTGTGTTCTCACCGTTTGTTTAGCTATCATGTTTATCATAGGTTTAATAACATGTGAATTTGCATAATAATCATGTTTTTGTTTATCATGATGAATTTTGTTTTGTTTAATGCTTCATGCGTTGATTACATGTTTAGATGTTAGTTTTCATTAAAACTTGGTATATATTTGTACATATAGTGGGCCACAAATAAATCTATATATGTTTGAACTTGAATGCTTATTTGAACCCATTAGATGTGCTAGTATAGTCTAGTTTTGATGATCCATGCATTTTAAACTTGTATTCCCATTTTGGTTTTATTTTTTGATCATGTGTTTTCATTTCATGTATATGTCTATTTTGTCAAACTTTAAGATATACATGTATATCCCTTAAGTCATTTGCCTTTCATGCAAATCTATACTTTTGGACTCAATTGTGTTTAGGGATATGTATGTATACTTCACGTTTAACAAAACATACATATGCCTTAATATGAAAATTTGTGCTAATAAAAATTTAGCTTTTCATGTTTTCATGTATTTTTATTTAACTTCATGTATATGTTTATTTTATCCAAATTATTGTTATACATATACATCTTTTTGAGCCACGTGCCTTAATGCATATATCCTTGTGGACTCGTTGTGTTTGGATATGTATGTATACTTTAGTTTATATAGGACATACATATACCTTGAAGATTAAATAGTTTTGATGATTTTCATGTTTTCATGTTTCAAGGAATAATGAGCTTATTGTCCATCTTTCATGATTATGATCTTCACATCTTACTTGTACACTCACATTTATTGTTTACTCATGTGTTTGTTTTCATGAGTCATATTTATGCTTAATTGATTATGAGTGTTGATTATCATGTGGATTTCATGTTTCATGAAAAATAATTTTGTTTTATTCCTTACTTGAAGGATTTCGTACTAGTTTACAAATTTTTCATATAACTAGTTCGTATTCTTCATTTTGGTAGAGTTTTCAAACACACCTTATTTTTCAAATCTATTTTTTTTGAAACCCCTAGGATGGGAGATCATGCTCATGTATGCTTTATATTGAAAATCATTTTAAACTTGAACATGGTTGGGTGGTAGTTATATGATGTATACACTTGATCATTATTGTTGTTTCAATTGGTATCATTGGACTATTTCAATTGGTATCAATTTTGACCTTTCTTGTATACTCATATATGTTTGTATGTATGTATGCTTTCAATTCCAAGAATATCAATTTCTATTGGTATCTATTTTTCATACATATATATGTTTGTGTTTATGCTAAGCTTGAGCTTCAATTTTGTTTCAATTGATTAGTTTTCAATTGCTTTTCAATTGGTATCTTATTACAAGCTTATGCATATGTTTTGTTGGTATTTCATAAAGGGGGAGAAAATTTGATTTTCATATTTACAATTGGTATTTGTATTTCCACTCCCTTACTTTATGATAGAAAATAATAATTTCAATTTGGTGTCATATGTTTAAAAAAAAGAATAATACTTTAATTGGTATCAAATTTGTTTTATTGAGAAAATTCAAAATTTTGTTTTAAAAGATAAATACAAAAGTTTTGATTTGTATTGCCTATATGCAAGGAGAGCTTAACATCTCTTCTACATATAGATTCATGATGAGTGTTATCTTGTTTTGAAGAGCTTGACAATCTCTTCTTTATGTGGTACACGTGTGTAGGGGAGCTTCACATCTCCTCTTATGCATTGCATAGTGTACGTTATGTGAATTAGGGCTTGTCATCCCTCCTTCATGTAATGTATTTATGTAGGGAAGCTTCACATCTTCCTCTTCATGAATGATATCGCATATACCATTTGTTGATTGATTTATGTTTACTTTCAATTGGTATCAAAATGCTACTTTGACATATTTTCAATTGGTACCTTAATTGATTGTCACCCCTATTTGGTTTTATTTTGTTTTAGACAAAAAGGGGAGAACATTTTTTATTAACCCTTTGTTGATTCCTTGTTTCGAACAAAAAGGGGAGAAAAATTTTGTTGATTTGGTTTTGCTTTTACCCCTTATTGAAGATTATTTCTTTGTATTAAAAAGGGGAGAAGATTTTGTTGTTTTGATTTTTACCCCTTTGTTGATGATTGACAAAAATGGGAGAATATTTGAGAGTTTAACATGCATATATAAAACTTCATGTTTATGTTTTGCATATATTAATTTTAATTTAGTTTAATTTTAATTGGTATCTAGAGTATGTTTGTTTTTAAATATTTCATTGGTATCTAGAGCCATTTATTGTTTATGCATGATTATGCATTGTCATTCATTGCATATTTATGTTTATTTGTTTTATGCATGAGTTAAGGGGGAGCTTCTTTGAAGCTTAACTTTGATCCATGCATATATAACTCCATGAGTTTTGTCATCATCAAAAAGGGGGAGATTGTTGGCTCAGAGGCCTTCTACTCTAGTTTTGATGATGATTAACTCATGTAGTTATGTTTACTAATAATCTTGTGATTTTAGTTTTAGATCATTAATCAAGATATTAGTTGGTGATTACTTCAAAAAGAGGAGTTTGGAAGCCTTCACTTGGTGATTCCCGTGCCCGAGCATCAAGATCATACCTTTGCACTCGGTGGATCACAGTTTGGGATCGAGTCAACTTGAAGATGAAGATCGTCAAGAAGACTTAGGTATCCTAGTTTTAGTTTAGTGTGTTTTAGATCCATTTGTAAAGCTTAGAATAGTTGATATGCTCAAGTGCTCAACACACTCAAGTTTTATGTTTTGGAGTTGGTTTTCATGAATAGTTGATCAAAACAAGTTTACATGGTTTATATGTATAATAGATGTATTCTAGTTATACATGCATGCTTAAACTTCTTATACAAACTTACTTTGACTATCCTATTCATGTATTGAAAAATACAAGTATGATAAAATACAAGTTTTGGTTTTGGTAAAAATGATAAGACATAAAAATAGTTTCATATGCTTGATATTTGAGTTAAAATGTTTATCACATGTTTATGTATCAATGCTAAAAGATAAAACTATTTTGGGTATTTTTACAAGAGATAAAAGAATTTTAGAAATATTTTTAACATGTGTTTCTGTCCCAGATTTGTGGCTGACAGGCCAGGTCGGTCGACCGCACGGGTCGACCGACCGCACCAAAGGCCGTCGACCCTTGCGGTCGACCGACGTGCACAGGCTTGTGCACGTTTGGCAGTCACAGGGACGGTCGGCCGGGCGGCCGACCGGACCAGAGAGCTTTGCTCTCTGTATCTGGGCGGTCGGCCGAGCGGCCGACCGGATCAGAGAGTCTGCTCTCTGTATCTGGGCGGTCGGCCGGACGGTCGACCGGGTTGCCCCAACGGTCACTTTTCTGACCGTTGGCGGTCGGCCGGCCGGCCGACCGCTAGGCCTGTCAGGCTGCCAGATCAGCCTAACGGCTTGTTTTGTTTTGGGGCTATAAATACACCATTGCTTGGTGTTTTTAACTAAGATTTTAAGAGCCAAAATTTCTCTGATATTCAAGTGTTTTAAACAAGTTTTCAAAAGAGTTTAAGTGCTAAAAAGATCTATCTTTATTTTGTTTTAGGTTTTTGAAAAAATCAAAGAAAAGAGTTTTTTGGGAGATTTGTCTTGGTTTTCATTTTCTATCTTTTACAAGAGTTGTCCCAAGTATTTTTCTTTGAGCTTTGTATTCCAAACACCTAGTTTTTCACACTTGAGCTATATCTTCTATCCTAATCTATTTAAGATCTTGTTTTGTGAGAAAAGAGAGATTGTTTGTGGTTGAAAGAAACCACTTGTTGTACACCCTTGATTTTGTTGTATCCCTCTTTGGTAGAGGTTGATCGGGTGATTGGTTTGCTCCCTCTTTGGTAGAGGTTGAGATTGTGGTTTGCTCCCTCTAGTGAGAGGTGGAGTTGGTTTGTATCCCTCAAGTGTGAGGTGGATTGGTTGTTGTTTGGCTACAGGCCTTCCCCTCGGTTGTGAGGCAGTGTTTGAGAGAGGAGTTCGGTACTCCCTTTGTTGTAACAAATCCTCCTCGGTGGAGGTTCCCTCGGTGGGAGATAGTGGATTGGAAATCCTTCACGGTGGTGAAGGCGGGGATGTAGAGCTAGGGGCTCGAGCCTCGAAACATATCTTGTTGTTAGCGTTTGATCCATTGTCTCTCTAACCCTCTCTCTATTTGTGTTGTGCATAGCATCATTCTTATTGTCATGTCATTCATATCTTATTGCTTGCATTTGTGCCTTGCATCTTTTATATTGTCATATCTATTGTATGCTTGGCTTGCTTGTGTGTGTGCCTCACTTGTACTTAATCACAAGAGCTTCATATAGCACCTCAACCCATATCTAGGGGAATCAAGAGGAGTTAGTCCAGAGCCCTTCACAGGGAATTCGGCTACACTTGTGTGTTGTATTTCTTGTGTTGCAATTGGTTTTTAAGCTTCCGCATTTAGCGCATTTAGTTCACTAGATTAGCACTTACACCTATTCACCCCCTCTCTAGGTGATTTTCACTTAGGTCTACGTTGCCACGATATTGTTCTATTGAAGCGGGCAGGCAGCTTTTTAGAAGTTCGGCCCGGTTAAGGTGATCAGTCACATATATTGCATATTTATTGTCACATTACCATATTTATTATCTAATAAATCTTATTAATAATTCTTATTTTTGTTTAATAATGTGCAGGCCTATTAGTAAAGGAGAGGGAAGAGAAACGAGCCCAAAAGCCCATCAAAGTTCTGATTTAATTCAGAATTAATTCAAAATCAGAAAATCAGGGCAAATCAAAGTAAATCAGAGAAGATAAAATCAGTTGAAAACTAGTTAAAAAAAATTTTCACAAATCAATTAGTTAAAACAAAAAATCAAAGGTAGTTTCATCAAAATCCCGGACCTAAACTGAAAATCTTGCTAAAGATAAAAGGAAATTGAGAAACCAGAGACGTGTGCCCCCGTGTGTGGCCACCTGGCCACACCCAGGCCGTAGAAACGCAGCGAAAGCCGCGTTTTCGTGACTTTGTTGAGGAAGTTGGGCGAGCGCTTGCTCTCCCTATCTTCTTACGCTCTCCCCCTTTTGGTTTTGCATATAAATACTAGGTTTTTCAGAGACTAGAGAGCGATCAAGCAGAGAGTAGAAGTTAAGCTATTGTTTAGTTTGTAACTTAGGTTTTTTATTTTCTTTTATGTAAATTTTATTTTATTTATGTAACTGAGAGGAGAGGAGAGTTTCATGGAGGAATGAGATCAAGCTTGTACTGAAGGTGACACCGGTGTAGTAAGTCTTTTCTTTAATTGTTATTTGAATCGAATCGAAGTTTCTTTTCTTCTTTACTCTTGTTTTCATTTACTTTCCTCTGATGTGTTTGCTATCCAAGTGAATCCGATAGCCTCGAGACTGCTTCGCCATTGCAAGTGCCCTTGATGGCCTATGGTGATGATCATCCATTCTTTTGTTAGTTTAGCTTGCCCTTTTATTCATAGTGTAGATCGAGAATGGGGAAGATTCTACACGCTATGCTTGAACACCTTCAAAGACTAGGTAAGTCATAGCTACGGATTCAAGGTATATGAGCACTGAATAGGTAAGTAATTTTTAGTTTCTTTCTTTTAATTTTAGTTTAGATCACCAACACCACAATCTCCCAACTTTTTATCACTCTTTTTAATTTCTTTGTATAAATCTATTTTTCATTTTCTCTACCTTCTCAATCTATCACTTTCTTATTAACTCAACTGTAACTTATTTTCTTTTCTTTTAAAGAACTAAAAAAAGATCTTTAGCTATTGATTGTAACTTAAAAGAGAGCATGCTAAAAAAGTTTCCATCGCTAGTCCCTCCTTATGGATCACGACCCGCATAGCCACTTGCTATTATTGCGGTAGAATTGAGTACTTGCACATACCATTCTTAAGTTCTTAAATTCTGTATTTTTTTTTTGTGCAAGTAAAACCTCAATCAAATTTTGGCGCGTTGCCGGGGAAGGATGGCAAGTAATTCTCTGTTTAAGTTTACATTTTTGGTTAACTCTCTTCTTTTTTCTTAGTGTGCAGTGATAGATATCAAGATTTTTTTGTTGCAGTGGACATATAAGTGGCCCTGGACTTTGTTCAAGAAAGCAGAGCCCAGAAGCCCTCAGATTTGCTACATTCTAGTGGCAAACCGAGTGAACTACTAACCTGTATTTTTGCAGGTTGGCTGAATTGTAAAGCTAAAAATTTTGCAGCTATTTATTTCCTTCTTTGTCTCACTGTACAAACTTTCTAACCTCAACAGTAAAATAATGTTTGTTAAATGATAAAAACAGTTTAGAATTGCATTTAGGCACGTGTCTAATTCGTTTACATTTTACATTACTGTTGAAGAGTGCTGGAGCAAAGGTACGTGTGCATAGCATGTAGTATAGGAGCACTTTTGGATTGTTTACACTACTTAAGTGTTGCTTTCATGTACACATTACACTAAATTGATTTAAGGGCTTGTCCTATAAATAAGATAAGGTAGAGAAGTCATTATCCTCGCTTAGCCCACAAATAATCTCCTCACTTACTAACCCAAGCCTAACTAAAATTGAGTAGATGTTGGCCCTAGGGACATCTCGGACTCATATAGGAGACTGACCTAAGGGGGAAGTTAATTAGAATTTGACTCTTGCCAAACCGGTGTCTAAGGTTGGGGATTGAGGGGCGAAACCCTGAAGGTTGGTGGTTTGATATAATTAGGCCCGTTGCTTAGGCACGGATACCTCCCACTGATCTTGCCCCTACGTGGCCGATTAAGTGTGGTCAGATTCAGCAATATATCTCTCGTGGACAGTCTAACCAGTTAGGAGTCGTCTAGGTCTAAGGTTTACCTAACTTAGGTTAGATTTTTTTCTTTTTGTTTGTTTATTGTTTGTTTTTCTTTGTTTGACTTTGACATTTCTTGTGTTATATGGCTTATAACAGCAGTTTTTTCAACTTTAATGGTAATCCATGTTACACCTAACCTCTTTTTCGGATGTTACCAACCCGGCATATCATAACTTTAACCAACCTAGTGTGCCGGATTGGTCTTATCCAAATCATTATATGCCCCAGTCCCAATCCTATGAACAAGACTGGAATAATCATCACTACTCCTCACAGAGTCAATGGGGATACAACTCCCCCGAGTCATATTGTCAACCACCTTACCAACATCCAGCTTCATATACTCCTTCTCCCGAGCAACCATTAGAAAATTCAATTGACTAGGAGGATGGAAGGTTTAGATGAGCTTGAGCGACGTATTCAGATTTTAGAAGACTCAAAATTTCGTCAAAATTTTCAAGTCACAGATCCTTACTCTATTTTTCAAGGAGAACATGATAACTTAGAAAAGAGTATGAAAACCATGATTCAATGTCAAAATGATCCACTCGATATGATAGAAGCAAGACTTACTAGATTGGAAAACATGCGTAGGAATAAAGAAACTCTCCCTGCCCAATCTTTGAATATTCTAGACACTTCTAACCATATTGAGAAAAATCAAGAATCATGATATCTTGAAGACTTTGACCAAGATTCTATTTCACCACAAAATCTTGAACTTGACCAATATCAACTAATTAACGAATTGGAAAGTTTTCATTTTAATGAGATTGAACTTTATTATGAATGTGAAACCGATCCCCAACCGTGTGATTCAGTTTTCATCTTCGAATCTATGTTGACTCCAGTATCCTTACCCAATTTGGACCAATTTTTTGAGCCAACATTTATTCCCGTACCCATAGATTTAGAAATGGAATCACAAATTTTGGATATTCATATTCCGTTAATGGGAAAAGAATGTGAATTTTAATTCTCAGACTTGGACTCAACTTTTAAAAAAAAACTGATTCGCGAACCCAAAATTAATTTTCTCGAGTTAGTATTGGTTCCTGAACCTATCATTCTTGAGTCCAAGTCAACCATTCCACCAAGTCACATTTTTTGTTGGACATAGGTATAGACCATGATGACTCCATGATGATTTTTTAGGACTAGTCATGTAAAGAGAGTAAGTTTCACGATAGGATCTTTCATGATCCTATTCATATTAGGGACTGTAAATATCTAAATAGAAAAGAGGTCAACAAAGATGGGTTCCGTGAACTATCACATTATCTTGATTGGGTAGCAACGCTTGACCCAATAAGACCACCACCGGAACCATCACCACAAGGTAATATTTTTTTCCCTTTCTTCTTTTTCGTGCATCTATGCATTAATTCATACATTGAGGACAATGCATGAAATACGTGTGAGGGAGGGTTCTAACATAACTTAGGTTTTTCTTTTATTATTAAAAAAATTTAACATTTTGTTTACTTTTAAAAACTTTTTACAAATAGAAACAATATTTTGACATATTTTTTGTAAGAAATTAAGTCAACTTTAAGGAATAAGAGAATCATAATTAGGATTTCTTATACTTGGTCAAAATAAAATTATTTGTTTGATTTCAAGGTTAGGAAGAAAATTTAGAAAAGTAATTAGTCTTGATTTTTACCTTGATGATATATGCTTGATTTATACACTACACACTTAGGGTTCAAAAACAAAGGTTCTTATGTCTTATTAAAAAAAAAGAAAAAGAATATATATATATATATATATATATATATATATATATATATATAAAAATTCTCTGAATAAGCTGGGTATTTGTGCCTCATAAAGCATAAGTATTCACGCCTAAAGGCGGTTCATATAAATCCTTAGTTTTGTGGCCTTTTTTGCTTGAGTCCTTAAGATCTTGGGGTGTTTTCTCACCCAGTGCCCTAAGACTATTTGGTTTGGGAGTCACCGATTAAAGGCTCGTTTCATGGTTAGATTAGAAAGCCTAATAGAACTAAGGAATAATATCACAAAAAAGATAGATAAAAAAATAATAAAAGAGGAAAAAAATAATAAGGCATAAGAGTGAGTTAAAAAACCCTGTGTCAAAATTTCACGGTCACAACGGTGCATATGACTTAGGGTAAAATAATAGATTAGATGAGAAATACAGTTTGACTCCATGCCTTGGTTGATAACAAGTTTTTGAATAAAGACTAAGCTTAAGAATGAAAAGTTCGATTTTCTTATTGTTGGCCCAAAGGCCTATCACTCTAGTTTTGATGATGATCAACTCATGTAGTTATATTTGCTAATGATCTTGTTTAATTAGTGACAGATTCTTTATCAAGATCTTAGTAGGTGCAAAGCTCAACAAAGGATTAAATGTCAAGATTTGGAGCTAGCACGGGGTGATCCAAGGAGCTTTGGATCAAGCTTGGACCAAGTCAAGAAGATGAGAAGCCTTCAAGTGAAGACTTCAAGAAGATGAAGACTTGTGTCTAGGTATAAGATTTTGTTTTATTTTAGAAAAAATGTAAAGGATAGATAGTTGGTGGATTGCTCAAGTCTATATCACACACACACTCTTGATAGAACTCTTGATAGAATTGCTTTCATAAAAGAATTTTATGTTTAGAAAAGAATTTTTATTTAGAAAAAGATTTTTCTTTGTGACAAAATATTTATCTTGGATTTTGGTATTTCATAGTTCATATCTTTAAACCAAAATCATGATTAGAGCTTTAATGTCAAAAACATAGATATTTCATATTGATTGTGTAGTGGATCATATCCATACACACTATGCTTTAAAATGAACTCAAATATCTTGTTTTTGTATTTTGTGAAGTTATGGAAAAACAAGTTTTAGAAAAACATATTTTTAGAAAAACAGTTTTTATTGTGATTAAAACTATTTTTTAGATTTACTGTGAATTTATGGGATTTTTATTAAGTTAAAAGACCTATTTCCTAATCCCTTAACTGTGCAGACCCAGAACTGGCCTGACAGGCTGGTCCGGTCGACCGGACCGGTCGACCGGACGTGCACAGACGTGCACGCCTGTGTGCACTGGAGAACGGTCGACCGTGCCGGTCGACCGCTTCAGAGAGCTTTGCTCTCAGGAAATCTCGGTCGACCGGGCCGGTCGACCGACAGAGAGTTTACTCTCTTCTCCAGTTGCTCGGTCGACCGGGTCGGTCGACCGGAGGCTCCAACGGTCGGATTTTGACTGTTGGCGGTCGACCGGGCCGGTCGACCGGTAGCACTGACAGAGCCCCAACGGCTCTATTTTCTGACAGCCTATAAAAGGGGGTCTTGTCAACTGTTTTTAGTAGAAGATTTTGGAGACCTTTGAGCTAGTTTTTCCAACTGATTTCAGAAGTTCTCTCCACATAATTGAGTGCAAATACTTCCCATCTTAAAGGGAGTTTTTATCAAGAGAGTGTTTTAGTGATTCTTTGAGATTTTCACCATAGTCTTTCCTTGCTTTTCTCACACCACACTTGAGCTATCCATTGCCAGATATTCCTATAGGTGTGTTGTAGTGAGAGTGCTCTTTAGGTGATCAAGTGTTGTGATCATCAAAGAGATTTTTCTTTGTTCTTTGAGGATACGGGCAAGTGTGCTCGTTGGTGGTTGAGTTCGGTTGTGAACTCTTTGGTTTGAGGTGCGGCCTCGGCGAGTCGGTGGACTTGCGTGTGTACGGGACTTGGGAGTCCGAGGGCTTGTAGGTGTTGCGGCACCGGGGAGAGATCCATTGGGATCTTGCATAGTGGAAATCCTTCGTGTGTCGAAGGCGGGGATGTAGAGCAAGTGTGCTCGAACCTCGAAACATACCCTTGTGTTTGCGATTGCTCACTCTTGCTCTCTTTCTCACTTAGTCTCTTTTATATCTTGCATTACTTACATTGTCTTTACTTTACATGCTTGATATACCCTTGTGCTTATATTGTTATATACTTGCGTGGGATTGCTTGTTAACACTAGTATTCAACCAAGAGAGCCAACGCGGCACCTCAACCCATTCAAGGGGAATCTAGAGGAGCTTGTCCAGAGCCTCGCAAGGGGAATTCGGCAACACTCTTGAGTTATACATAAGTGTTTAATTAAAAGAAGTTTTTATTTGGTCAACTTAGTTTTAATTCCGCATTATTTGTTCACAAGTGACCATTAGATTAGCCATCACCTATTCACCCCCCTCTAGGTGATCTTACAATTGGTATCAGAGCCAAGTGCTCTTGATATTAGGTCTAACAACCTAGAGTTAAAGATCCTCATTTTTAGGCTAATCACAATATTTTGTACACACACCATGGACTTCATGTCACCACCCACCTTTGACATCCTTAACATCCAAATTTGGAAGGTTAAGATGTCATTGTACCTCAAAGCCTTAGGATTTCATGTCTATCTTGCCACTACTACTAATGCTTATTCTTTAGATGGTAAGAACATTGAGGCTAATGCAAAAGCCCTTCATGCTATCAAGTCAACCCTAAATGATGATTATTTATCTAGGGTTTCTAATGTTGAATCGGCTTTTGTAGTATGGAACATCATCACCTCCCTCGGCGAAAAAGATCTATACTATGCGGGGAGTGACTCGGACGTTGGAAGCGACACCTCCAACGCATGCTTTATGGTCCAAGGGGATGACCCCCTTGAGGTAACTACCGAATCCGAGGATGAGGATATTAATATGTCATATGATGAGCTCAATACATTTTGCCAATTATTGCTTGAGAAATATGACATGATTAAAAAGAATAATAAAAATTTGAAAAAGGAAATTGCTTGCATGCATAAGGAACATGACTCATATAGAAATAACATTGCATGCTTAGAAAAAGATAATGAAAGTTGGAAAAAGAAATTTGATTGCATACATGTAGAAAATGATTCTTTTAGAAATAAACTTGCATGTTTAGAAAAAGAAAATGAGGATTTGAAAAATGAGAATATTTCCTTAATGTCTAAATTGAATGTTTTTTGTGAAGGAAATATGATTTTGAAAAATAAGGTTGATATGGTGGAAAAACAAAAGGAAGTCATTTTGCAAGAAAATAAGTCTTTAAAAGAAAATTTGTTGAAAAAGAAAAGGATAATGTTTTTCAAAAGAAAAAGAAAATTGACTCTTCATCTCATCATGCTTCTCATGCACACATTGATAAAAATGAGATTAAAAATTTGAAAAATAAAATTGATAATTTGAGCTCTAATTTGAGCTCATGTGCATTCAATCATACTAGACTGGAATCCTTGTTTCAAAAGAAACAAGTTCCTCATACTCATGCACATTCACATCATGCATATGCTTATGATGCACTTCATGCTCACACTCCCACTCATAAGCATACTAAGGTGTACGTATGTACACATTGTGGCCGCAAAGGCCATTAGCAAAATTTTGTTTTGATAAGAAACCTCATTTATATTTTGCTAAGTATAAAAGATTTTGGGATCCTTACAATAAAGCTAACCCCAAAGGACCCAAGAAAGTATGGGTACCAAAACCCCCACCCTTTGATTTTGATGTAGGTGAGGGCTCTCACAAAACGTGAGAGGATTGGTGCCTTGATAGCGGATGCAATGGACATGATGGACAAACTTTTAGATGCATTGCTATCAAGGAAATTTTGGTGGGAAAGACCACCATGCTTGGAGTTTTGGAGTTGGTAACAATTTCTAAACTCCTATTTTATTTATGTACATGCTTTTATTTTCATAATATCACTCATAGCATGTTCATGTTTTAAGATTTTATGTGCTTCATGTGGCATTTACATGCTTAAATGTAGAATGTGTCAAAACTTGCATTTATACATATATGAATAGTGAACTACAATTGACTCATATATATTTGAACTTCATGCTCATTTGTATCCACTATATGCATGTGTATAGGCTAGTTTTGATGATTCGGTCATTTATACTTGTTATGCCTATCTTTGATCTTACTTCATGTATATGTGTGTTTAATTCAAATCTAATAAATATACATGTATACCCCTTGAGTCATTTGCCTTCATGCAATATATATTGGACTCTTTTCATATTTGGGATATGTATGCATATTGTTAGAATTGGATAAATCATACATATACCATGAAGATTAGTATTTTTAAATAAATAATAAAAAAAAGATTTTTCATGTTTTGATTTGTACAACAAAATGTGATTTATGATCTTTTTTTTTTTTTTGAGCTTGAATGACTATTTTCATAAAGCATTGCTAAATACAAAATACTTTATGAAAAATATATGATTTGTTTTAAGATGAAAAATAAGATTTTCATAAGATTCATGCTTCACTTTCTATTTTCATGAAAATACCATTTACATAACCTTTGAACACTCATCTTTTATGATAAAAGATAATTTTTGAGCTTCATGGACTATGAGTGCTTGAACTTTTATGTATTTAGTATTATTCATGGAAAACATTTGACTTTGTATTTTTGAAGGATCTTTAACTAGTTTGTCAAAAATCCATTTAAACTAGTTATCTATTCTTCAAATTGATTCACATGATCCTATTTGAAATCATATGGATAAATTCTTTTGTATTTTCAAAATTTATTTGATGCTTCATGATTTGAATATTAGTTTAAATGTTAGCATTTGTCAACACTTGGATTTACACTTATACACATTATGGATCACAAATAAATCTATATATGATTGGGTTTGAATGCTTATTTGTGCCCATTAGGTGTGTTAGTATAGCCTAAGTTTTGATGATTATTACATTTTAAACTTGTATTCCCTTTTTGGATTTATGCTATGATCATGTGCCTTCATTTCATGTATATGTTTGTTTTGTCAAAATATTAAGATATACATGGATACTTCTTGAGTCATTTGCCTTTCATGCAAATCTATATATGGACTCAATTGTGTTTTAAGGATATGTATGTATACTTAATGTCTTGTCAAAACATACATATATCTTGAAATATAAATTTTAATTTTAATAAAAAATTTTTGTGATGGATTTCATGATTTCAAAATTTTAAGGAATATTGAGTTTTATTTCTATTTTTCATGATACCATGTTCCACATAACACTATCACACTCACTTCTTTTTGATATGGACTTTATGGATAGAGTGCTTTTTAGTGCCTTGTGTTTCATTGATATTTCATGAAAAACTTTTGACTTATTCTTGATTGAAGGATTCCGTACTAGTTGTTAAACACCTTCATTTAACTAGTTCGAATTCTTCATGTGGTAGATTTTATGATATATACACTTAAGCTTAATTTTCAATTGGTATCATTGGATATTTTCAATTGGTATCAATATGACCTCTTATTGTGTATACTCATATGTTGTTCTTTCATATATGTATGTCTCTACTTAAATTGGTATACTCTTTTCATACATATATATGATTGTTGTGTACTTGTATTAAAATGGATTTATATTTGAAAGCACAATAGTTATTAATGCTAAGCTTACTTCAAATCTTATTTATTTTAAAGCTTATGCATTGTATTTCAAAATTGGTATCAAAATTCAAAATTTGATTGTTCTACATTTGGTACCTTAAAAGAAAGTTGTGTATTTTAAGATATTTCAAAATTTTGTTTTCATAAGAAAAGTTAAAAATTTTGTCTTGTTAAAGAAATATTCAAAATTTTGATTTGTATTTCCTATATGCAAGGAGAGCTTAACATCTCTCTTACATATGGATTCATGTTGAGTATATCATAAATTGAGGAGCTTGACAACTCTTTTATATGATATACGTGTGTAGGGGGGCTTCACATCTCCTCTTATGCATTACATAATATGTGTTATGTGAGTTAGGGTTTGTCATCCCTTCTTCATGTAATGCATATGTGTAGGGAAGTTAACTTAGCGTCTTCCTCTTCATGAATGTATATCGCATATAAATCTTATGATTGATTTGATTTTACCCTCCTTGATTTCCTTATTTTTGACAAAGAGGGGGAGAAATTTGTTTGATGATTTGAACTTTGAACCCTTTGTTGATGATTGACAAAAAGGGGGAGAATATTTGAGTTATATGCATGATTTCCTTGAGGGGGAGAAGTATTTGTTCCTTACTTAAGGGAGAGAAAGATTTTGAGATGATTTTGAGTTTTTTATACTTGTGCTTTTACTCATGCATCACAAGAAATAAAAGATTTATTTGTTTTACATGCATTCATTTGCATACATTTTTATTTGCTTCATTGAATATCTATTGCTTATTTATTATGCATGAGTTAAGGGGGAGCTTCTTTGAAGCTTTACTTTAATCCATGCATATATAACTTCATGAGTTTTGTCATCATCAAAAAGGGGGAGTTGTTGGCCCAAAGGCCTATCACTCTAGTTTTGATGATGATCAACTCATGTAGTTATATTTGCTAATGATCTTGTTTAATTAGTGACAGATTCTTTATCAAGATCTTAGTAGGTGCAAAGCTCAACAAAGGATTAAATGTCAAGATTTGGAGCTAGCACGGGGTGATCTAAGGAGCTTTGGATCAAGCTTGGACCAAGTCAAGAAGATGAGAAGCCTTCAAGTGAAGACTTCAAGAAGATGAAGACTTGTGTCTAGGTATAAGATTTTGTTTTTGTTTTAGAAAAAATGTAAAGGATAGATAGTTGGTGGATTGCTCAAGTCTATATCACACACACACTCTTGATAGAACTCTTGATAGAATTGCTTTCATAAAAGAATTTTATGTTTAGAAAAGAATTTTTATTTAGAAAAAGATTTTTCTTTGTGACAAAATATTTATCTTGGATTTTGGTATTTCATAGTTCATATCTTTAAACCAAAATCATGATTAGAGCTTTAATGTCAAAAACATAGATATTTCATATTGATTGTGTAGTGGATCATATCCATACACAGTATGCTTTAAAATGAACTCAAATATCTTGTTTTTGTATTTTGTGAAGTTATGGAAAAACAAGTTTTAGAAAAACATATTTTAGAAAAACAGTTTTTATTGTGATTAAAACTATTTTTTAGATTTACTGTGAATTTATGGGATTTTTATTAAGTTAAAAGACCTATTTCCTAATCCCTTAACTGTGCAGACCCAGAACTGGCCTGACAGGCTGGTCCGGTCGACCGGACCGGTCGACCGGACGTGCACAGACGTGCACGCCTGTGTGCACTGGAGAACGGTCGACCGTGCCGGTCGACCGCTTCAGAGAGCTTTGCTCTCAGGAAATCTCGGTCGACCGGGCCGGTCGACCGACAGAGAGTTTACTCTCTTCTCCAGTTGCTCGGTCGACCGGGTCGGTCGACCGGAGGCTCCAACGGTCGGATTTTGACTGTTGGCGGTCGACCGGGCCGGTCGACCGGTAGCACTGACAGAGCCCCAACGGCTCTATTTTCTGACAGCCTATAAAAGGGGGTCTTGTCAACTGTTTTTAGTAGAAGATTTTGGAGACCTTTGAGCTAGTTTTTCCAACTGATTTCAGAAGTTCTCTCCACATAATTGAGTGCAAATACTTCCCATCTTAAAGGGAGTTTTTATCAAGAGAGTGTTTTAGTGATTCTTTGAGATTTTCACCATAGTCTTTCCTTGCTTTCTCACACCACACTTGAGCTATCCATTGCCAGATATTCCTATAGGTGTGTTGTAGTGAGAGTGCTCTTTAGGTGATCAAGTGTTGTGATCATCAAAGAGATTTTTCTTTGTTCTTTTAGGATACGGGCAAGTGTGCTCGTTGGTGGTTGAGTTCGGTTGTGAACTCTTTGGTTTGAGGTGCGGCCTCGGCGAGTCGGTGGACTTGCGTGTGTACGGGACTTGGGAGTCCGAGGGCTTGTAGGTGTTGCGGCACCGGGGAGAGATCCATTGGGATCTTGCATAGTGGAAATCCTTCGTGTGTCGAAGGCGGGGATGTAGAGCAAGTGTGCTCGAACCTCGAAACATACCCTTGTGTTGCGATTGCTCACTCTTGCTCTCTTTCTCACTTAGTCTCTTTTATATCTTGCATTACTTACATTGTCTTTACTTTACATGCTTGATATACTCTTGTGCTTATATTGTTATATACTTGCGTGGGATTGCTTGTTAACCCTAGTATTCAACCAAGAGAGCCAACGCGGCACCTCAACCCATTCAAGGGGAATCTAGAGGAGCTTGTCCAGAGCCTCGCAAGGGGAATTCGGCAACACTCTTGAGTTATACATAAGTGTTTAATTAAAAGAAGTTTTTATTTGGTCAACTTAGTTTAATTCCGCATTATTTGTTCACAAGTGACCATTAGATTAGCCATCACCTATTCACCCCCCCTCTAGGTGATCTTACACTTATAACTTATCGATTACTTGATTTTTACAAGATATTTCAAATATTTTTCCTTTCAAAATGTGTTTTCAAAATACTAACACTTTGTTTCTCGTTCTTTATAGATTTTGTGGGTGTAATCTACTGAAAACCCTCACGAGATAAAACTCATCCTCTAAGGAAAACCTAGAGGTTTAACGGCTTGTTGCACATGCTCAGTGCAATTGCGTGACCTGCGAAAGTGGTCTAATAATCTTTGATTTAGTTTTGTTGTTTTGCTCGAGGACGAGCAAAAGATAAGTGTGGGAGTGTGATCGGTCACATATATTGCATATATATTATCACATTACTATGTTTATTATCTAATAAATCCTATTAATAATTCTTATTTTATTTAATAATGTGCAGGCCCATTGCTTAAAGAGAGGGAAAAGAAACAAGCCAAAAGCCCATCAAAATTCTGATTTAATTCAGAATTAATTCAAAATCAGAAAATCAGGGCAGATCAAGGCAAATCAGAGAAGATAAAATCAGTTAAAAACCAGTTAAAATAAATCTTCACAAATCAACTGGTTAAAGCCAAAGATCAAAGGTACTTTCGTCAAAATTCAGGACCTAAACTGAAAATCCAGCTGAAGATAAAAGGAAATCGAGAAACCAGAGACGTGTGTCCCCCGGGTGTGGCCACCTGGCCACACCCAGGCCGCGAAAACGCGGCGAAAGCCGTTTTTCGCGGCTTGTTGAGGAAGTTAGGAGAGCGTTTGCTCCCCCTATCTTCGTACGCTCTGCCCCGTTTGGTTTGGCGAGTAAATACTGGGTTTTTCAAAAACTACAGAGAGTGATCAAGCAGAGAGTAGAAGTTAGTCTATTTTGTAGTTTGTAACTAAGGTTTTTTATTTTCTTTTATGTAATTTTTATTTTATTTATGTAACTGAGAGGAGATGAGAGTTTCATGGAGGAATGAGATCAAGTTTGTACTGAAGGTGACACCGGTATAAGTAAGTCTTTTCTTTCATTATTATTTGAATCGAATCGAAGTATCTTTTTCTTCTTTACTCTTGTTTTCTTTACTTTCCTCTGATGTGTTTGCAATTCAAGTGAATCCGATAGCCTCGAGACTGCTTCGCCATTGCAAGTGCCCTTGATGACCTATGGTGATGAACAACTATTCTTTTCTTAGTTTCGCTTGCCCTTTTATTTATAGTCTAGATCGGGAATGAGGAAGATCCTACATGCCATGCTTGATCGCCTTCAAAAACTAGGCAAGTCGTAGCTACGGATGCAAGGTATATGAGCACTGAAGAGGTAAGTAATTTTAGTTTCTTTCTTTTAATTTTAGTTTAGATCACCAACACCACAATCTCCCAACTCTTTTATCACTCTTTTTAATTTCTTTGTATAAATCTATTTTTCATTTTCTCCACCTTTTCAATCTACCACTTTCTTATTAACCCAACTGAAAAGAAGATCTTTAACCATTGATTGTAACTTAAAAGAGAGCTTGCTAAAAAAGCTTCCATCGCTAGTCCCTCCTTGTGGATCACGACCTGCGTAGCCACTTACTATTGCAGTAGAATTGAGTACTTGCACATACTATTCTTAAGTTCTTAAATTCTGTATTTTTTTGTACAGAGGTAAAACCTAAATCATAAGGCAACATGACCTTTGCGTCTACAAGACCTGCGTTCAGTTTTTTCTTCTGCAATCAGTTCACAAGTACACTAGCGAAAGCACCAACAATTAGCTCAGAGCACCAAGGAGGTCCGGACTGCATATCCAGACACTCACAATGATCATTTCTGATGGCTTCAAAGAGTTTAACAGTACACTCACGAAGACCAAAATTCAGATAAGATCATCTCAGAAGATTGCTAGTCCAGTCTTAAGAGCTTGCTACCAGAAGAAAAATTCAAAGTATTTCAAAACCTGTCCCAGTCAACCACAGAGTTTTAAAACTTTGGAGGGGATTCTATAGACTGTCTAAAAATCACTGAGGATAAGTCATAAGAAAGTAGAGTTTATACTCTAGACGCGAGGCTAATCATAGCCACTCGTGTAATGCCAAGACGCAGAGCTTGAACCCCGCGTCTCAGCATCACTGTAATGGCCAAGACGCAAGGTTCGAAGCCCGCGTCTCAACATCACTGCAATGGCCAAGACGCAGGTCCCAGCTTCACTGCAATGGCCATGACGCAGAGCTTGAAGGTCGCGCCTCAGTATCACTGCAGTACCAAGACGTAAGGGCCGAAGCCTGCGTCTCAGCTTCACTGCAATGGCCAAGATGCAGAGTTTGAAGCCCATGTCGAGCAAGATTCAAAGCCAGCATCCAACAGCACTATAATGGCAAAACGCGAGGCTCAAGGCTCGCGTCCCAGCAACACTATAATGTCAAAATGCGAGACTCGAAACCCGCGTTTCAACTGCAGAGAAGCCCCTGCGTCTCAGTTGTAACTGCCCTCATTACCGGGTCAATTACTGCCCACGTAATGAGGGGAGTTAACTCCCATTATGGAGGGGTTTTAGGGGACAGTTTTACCCCTAAAATCCCTATAAATGCTCAATTAGCTAATGGGACAGGGGGAGGCAATTGTACATCGAGAAGCAATTGAACATCGGTTGAATAAAAAAGCTTGGGAGAGGCTATTGAAGGTCGAAGAAAAAGCTTTGGAGAGGCCATTGAAAGTCGATCGAACGAAGAGGAATATGGATAAAAAGTGAAACTCTTCTCCTAACTTGCTGAGTTCAAATTCTTACCCAAGTCTCTTTGAGATTCCTTTTGGACAGGAGCTATGCTATTCCGTCCATAATCCGAAGAGAAGGTTCCTAAAAGATACTGACGTTTACCCGGTTAACGGAAAACAAGATTCACTTTCTATCGCTATATCAAGAACCCAACATTAAATAAAGAGATGATTTGAGCTTGAATATCTTCTCTGTCTTGTAATCAGATTGTTGATCTGTTGTAATATTTTTTACAATCAAACAAAGAATTTTCAACGCCTTTCAATTTTTCCCGAGCAAACACATATCCCTTATTGTTCCTTTCACCACTATTAGCAATTCCAATTATGCAAGTAACCATTAAGACATATTTTCTCTAACTTCAGATAACTAATATCATATATACAGAGATTACGACTATGAAAATGATGGGGACATCGAATCAGTTTTTTTTGTCTTTAAGTCCGAGACTGTATTTTATTTTATTTTATTTAGTAGTCTTGTGTTTGTTCTTAGTCTTATACTTTATTTTACTCTCACAATGGGTATGTGGAGAAAAGTCTGTAGTTGTAAGCTTATTCAAAAGCTATATTGCTTTCAATAAAGATAGACTACAATTTCGAGAAAAATTATTTGGAATTTTTTTTCCTCTTAAAGGGCGTGCCGCCTATGACATGGTGTGAACCCCTTAACTGTAAAGCCAAGATTGAGCGTGCGACGTGAGATCAGACGTGCAGTGTGAAGCGGCGTGAGATCCGGGAAGATGGAAGGTCTTTTCATTTAACCATTCGGTAAGTTTTAGTTATTTTCTTTTATCTCTCATCTTTCCCAAAATCCTTTAAACCCCCTCTTTTGTTTCACATCAATTTGATATAAGAGCCTGGCTAGAAAAAAATAATGAGTGATGAAAATTAAATTTTATTACCAGTTTCTTCTAAAAAATTCTCGATGTGAAATCGGTACAAACTTTTTTTTTGAACCATTCATTGCGAATGTTGATATGAATTAGTAATCCCGGTCGGTGCAATTTGTTACTTCATTCATTTTCTTTTTGTCAAAATTTCAAAAAAAAAAAACACTATATCCTAACATCTTTTATCTCCTCACACATCTCAAATTCTCAATCATCAATCTCCCTCTTAACCACAAACAAATCCCCTCCATAACAACCTCCTTAACAATCAAAATTCTCAACAATATCCTCCACAATAATCTCCTCAACAGTCAAATATCTCAACAACCTCTGCAGCAACCACATCTGCAACATCTCCAGTAAGATCAACAACAGCTTCACATCCAGACTCAGTGTCGAGGCACCACCACCTCATGCACACTCAATAGGTTTAAGTTCTTCCCACCCGCGAGAATGATAGGGACATCGAGTCAGCTTCTTTTTGTTTTTGAGTTCCGAGTCTCTATTTTTTTAATTTTATTTAGTAGTCTTGTGTTTGTTCTTAGTCTTGTGCTTTATTTTAGTCCCACATCAGATATGTGAAGAAAAGTTTGTAGTTGTAAGCTTATTTAAAGGCTATATTGCTTTCAATAAAGGGGTAAACTAGAATTTTGAGAAAAAAATATTTTGGGGTTTTAACATTGAGTGATGTGCCGCTCATGACAGAATGTGAAACTCTAACTGTAAAGAAAAGATCGAGTATATGGCGTGAAGCGACGTGAGGTCAAAATCGAGGAGCGTACGGTGTGAAGCGGCGTAAGATTCGAGAAGGTGGAAGGTCTTTTTATTTATCTATTAGGTAATTTTTAGTTATTTTCTTTCATTTCTCATCTTTTCGCAAAATCCTTAGACCCCCGTCTTTTGTTTCACAACAAAGAAATCTCTGTTTACCTGCTCTACACTTAAATTATTTTCTTTCAAGACTTTTGAAGCTAGTTGATAAGCTCTAAAGAGCGTCCCAAAAGGTCATTAAGGTCTCTAACAAGGTTTTAGATAAAAAATTGGTTATTTTTCCAAACCTTTATCCTCCACCTTTGACTGCACACTCACACTAGGATCTAACGTGTCCACTGATCTAAGACTTCTCTTCAACTCCGAAACATATCACAAGGCCTGTTAACGTAACAACTGTATCAACAAATATCTCTATATTGAATTCATGCCACCTTCCCTGCAAAGGTTTTGCATCATTTCTGAAGAAGGCATGTCCATAAAAATCGAACGTATAGTATAAATGTTGACCAGTTTGACAAATAGCTATCACTATCACAAACAAAGACATAGCCAAACTTCTTAATAATCTTGCACTACAATCTCAATCACTTTTCCCTTTCCTTTAGTTCTTTCAAAATTTCCATCTCTTGATTCTTTGAGATCCTCTTGCATGGTATATACTTGTAATCTTTAATGTTCTCCCTACTTTAGGACAGGAAAGCGTGCAGATCTCCCTTAGCAATGGGTGACATATGATATAACTAATTAACTAATGTCACAGCCTTTCTTGTTTCGCAAATGAGGGTCCCTATAATCTACAAGAACAAATATATAAAATCATACGTACACTGCGACTATAGTCGCAGTCCTTATTCACCATTTTTAATTTTAAGCCATCAAAAAGCTCATCCATAACATGTTATCATTCATTACGACCATAATCGCAATATACTTATTCGCATGTCACATATAACGATCACAATTATGTTACATGTGGCATGTTAATAAGGATTGCGACTATGGTCGTAATGCTTAATGATAACATGTTATGGATGAGCTTTTTGATAGGTTAAAATTAAAAATGGTGAATAAGGACTGCGACTATAGTCGCAGTGTACTTACGATTTTATATATTTGTTCTTCACTGTGGTTGTTGTCTCTTTTTCACGCACGAGAATAACTTTGTATTTGTATTACACACTGCCACCTAGTCGCAGTTTTTTTTTAATTTGCGATATATCGTGAAACATACTGATTTGAAAGGATTATGATCATGATCACAGTTGCCGATTTAGTTAACTTTTGATTGTGATCATGATCGCAGTTTTTAACTTGATTGAATGTACGACGATTAAACTGTTTTTGTCAGGACTGCGACCATGGTCGCAGTTTTCATGTATCAATATAATTAATTATGGACTGTGACCATAATTACAATTTTTTTACTTGAGAGTAATTATTAACTGAATACTGCGACCATGGTCGCAGTTGAGATGCAAAACTAATAACTTTTCATTTATAATCACAAAGTGCGATCATATTTAACTTCTTAATAAAAGATTTACATTGTTATTTAGTAAATAATTATATTAACAATATTTGCGGGCAATATATTAGATCCCTACTATGTTAGCAGTATTTATAAAACCACTCAAAATCTTGTGATCACTACAAATGAAAATGCATGAAAGAAACATACTTTACATGATATTTTAAAAATATCGAAGATCATTTTCAGATAGAAGTAAATTTTATTAATAACATAATATGCTCAGAAAGAGACCTAAAAAACAAAGAGCATTAAAAGCTCCTATAAGAAGACAAAAATAAGATGAATATTAGAAGACCAAAAAATTCTAATCCTCGTCGTCATCACCATCATAAACAGATTCGTCGTCTTTATTCTCCTCATCTTTCTCTTCATTTTTTCTTTCCTCATCTTCTCCCTCGTCGACTGGCTCATTATCCTCTTTGCTTTCTTCATCTTTTTGAGGGTATGTTAGTTCGTTTGAAAGACTCTCAGAATAGATCGTCTGTATTAAGCTCTTCCTCCGATCCGTGTCGAGAAGAGCCTTCAGAGGATATGCTTAAAGAAAGCGTGGCTTCAGCATCAGAGGACATGCTTTCATCAAGCATGTCTTTGTAAAGTGGCAGAGAAATAAGTTCTTTACTAGGCCCCTAAAAACTTGATCATCCTCATGAAGAGAAGGATCAGAAGCAATATTATTTGATGTAGTGAGATAGTCAAAAGGAGTGAAGTCTAAACTGCCATCAGATTCACTAGAATCCCTGAAGAAAAAGGACCGGTAAGAGAATGATTGAAGTTGAAATTGAGTGTTCAGAGGAAGAAGATGAGGAAAATATGATTCAAGAATAAATTGTTTCAGGAAGGTTGAAAATTAAATTGAAAAAGAAGAGCATAAATATTTTTTTTAGATATGAGATCTTTTAAATATATTACTTACAGGTACTACAAAAAGGCCAATACTGTGAAACGATGTGAATAGTAATAATAAGTATTAGAGGTGACAGTTGAATATTCAAAGAAGAGATAAAAAGAAATTAAATATTTAAATGAAACAGTTATGGCGGGAGAATCCAAAGGGTACCCTTTTTTAGAAGTTTATGATGTGAACTACAAATTAGCTTTTTATAAAAAAATTTTTTGTATATATTTACATTTCGTATGGTGCAGATCTTTCCTTCATCAAGATTAATTTTAGTGCACCTTTTTTTTTAGACGGTTGCTGTATCACGGTAGATAGGATATTAATTACTGCAATTAGGTCGAATAATTAATATAGTATTTTATAACTTGTGATATACGTGGACTGCTCGAACGGTTGTAGGGCTAATCTACTTTGTTAGGTCTGATTGTTGCTAGGACTGCGATTTCAGTTGCATTTATAAACGTTCAAAATTATGTTACATGTGGCATTCGAATAAGGACTGCGACTATGGTCGCAGTGCTTAACAATAGCATATTTCGTCTATTATTTCTATGCATGTTTTGTTCATTATCCGTTTGAATTTTACTACTATTTAGTAAGGACTGCGATTAAGATTTTTTTATATCACAGTTGATAAGATTTTAAGGTCTACGACTAGGGTTGCACTCTTTATATAGGATTGGAAGTTGTTGTATACTAAGACTGCGACCATGGTCACACTGCTAATATATTTTGATAATATCTAAATGTATACGTACTGCGACTTTGATTGCAGTTATAATGTACATTAAAATTAAAACATTTCTTAGTATCAAGACCGACCATAGTCACAGTTCATTAAAAATTACATGAAATAATGTCCAACCAATCTACAAATATTGTGGCAGTTACGAGAATATCGGATTTATAAAATATCTGCAAAATAAATCACTAATCATTGTATTTCATTTTTTTTTACACTGTATATTTGTAATACAAAAAAAATTATACGGCTGCCCTACATCAAATTTCATTTTCTATTCATTTCAGTTTCTTTATTAAACCTATGTGAATTAAAAAAATCGTGAAAAATAAACAATAAAATTTATATATTATAATCAATTATCTAGGTTTCACGCATGATTTTTACCTTTTTCGGCTGCTACTTTTCTTGCTCATCATCTTAATCCAATATTTTTCACTTTATATTTTCGATGTAGATGAATTGAGAAATTTATAATTGCAGATAAATTCAACGAAAATTTCTCTGAAAATTATAAATTTTTTTGATAGAAATTTGTTGTAGATGAATTTTTGCTAGGCTAAAAGAAAAAATGGGGGTATTTGGTCAACGTGATTGACGGTTTTTTAGGCGGCATTTTTGACCTTTTTAGCACCTATATTTTGCCATCGATATGTGACATAGATTGGGCCACGTCACCGCCAGCTGAGGACTCTCTCAGCTAACGGTTGAGATGTAGAAACCCCGTATATATATGAGATAGATTTGTATCATTCCTGAAGGATTCGAGCCCGAATCCTTCCCCCTCAAATATAACCCTTCGATATTCGAATATAAGATTCACTCTGTTAAAGTTGATTTATATTATTCCAAGCATCTATAAACAAGAAATCAAGTGTTTTGGACACATTTTGCCCACCCATCAAACGGCGCAAAATGGACGGTCGAAAGTAGTGAGTTGGTTAGATCTATGTCTTTAGACATACAAATTCTCGATCCGGCTGTTTGATCATGATATAAATATTTAAAAACCTCTACAAATCAATTTTTGTTAGGTTTCAAATGTCCTACTTGATGCATAATTATTTAAAATACTTGATTTTTATTTTATAAATACTTGAAATAATATAAATCAACGGAATGGATCTTGTATTCAGATGGTGTATGATTATATTTGAGTCGAAAGGATTCGGCTCGAATCCTTCCGGAACTACATAAGTCGCTCTCTCTCTCGCTATATATATATATATATATATATATATATATATATATATATATATATATATATATATATATATATATATATATATATTGAGTTGATCCTCTAAGAACGGTTCTCACGGATTTCTGTGAGAACTTTCACGTGGGCCGTCGGATCTGATAGAGATCTAGTTTTATTTGATTTGATCTATCAGATCCTACGACCCACATGAAAGTTCTCACAGAAATCCGTGAGAACCGTTCTTAGGGGATCAGCTCCCTATATATATATATATAATATATATATATATATATATATATATATATATATATATATATATATATAGCGAGAGAGAGAGAAAGAGAGATAGAGAGTTGAGCTGGGCTACTTTCGGAAGTATCAAGAATGTCGATACTTTCACTTTGATTTAATTAATACACCACCCATATGTAAGAGCCAAACAGTTAGATGTGATATAAACTAGTTAGGAATAAAATTTCATAGATTTTCGTTATCATTTACCTGTGCATCAAAGTGACTAAAAAATCGACATTTTTAAGAGACCTAAAACTGCTTAACTTTGAGACTACTTTGATGAAATGATAAATGATAACGAAAATCTGTGAAATTTTATTCCTAACTAGTTTATAGATAGTAGATCACATCCAACGGTTTGAATCTTGTATATGGGTGGTGTATCAACCAAATCAAAGTGGGAATATCGACATTTTTTATACTTCCGAAAATAGTCAGCTCAATATATATATCTATTTATTTATATAACAAACTATCGATTCATATGTACTTCTAGTGGATCTCAGAGTTTGCCAAATAGATTCCAACATTAGTGTTGGCTAGAATTGAGTCAAAGTTGGCAAATTGTAATCCAGATCATATAAAACAAGCTTAATGTGCAACAAAGTGGGACAAACTATTTTCAGATAAAGAATCCAAACACAAGAATCAAAGTAACTAGCTTGCAAAACTATGGGAATGAAGGATAGAAGGACAGCGAATATAATAGTTTCTGCAAAACATGCACTATGTAATATCGCTCTGTTAAATAAAATTTTGTCCAACTTTGCATATTTACCCATATCACTCGATAATTAGTGTAAATGCTCTCGTGGGTTGGAATTGTTGGTGTCTAGGATCAGTCTGACAACTAATCAATATCACTGAAATATCACCGATCTAATTGGCCAGGTCGGTTAATATCAGGTCGGAGGCTTTCCGTTCAATAGAACGTTACTTAATTAAAGAATCACCTTTCAATTATCTTTCTTGGTTAAACACCAATTAGACTGGTATAAGTTAGTCTCAATATACTGAATATCAGTATAACCCCTGTATAAAGAATTAATTCACTTATACAGTACTTGGAGTGAGGTACGCTTAAAGCGAATCTCCTTAAGACAATTACGTCCCCCGCACCGGTGCTAACGGGTTACTGGACGCTGGTCTCCCAAGATACAACACTCCTTCACGTTATTTGGATAGCACTACCAAATCACCGTACGGTCGAACCGTAGTTAACCATTACCTTCAGAGGATTATTGAAGCAGCGGGACTAAGACAAATTTCGGGAGAATATTTGTCTTTACTTTGGAGGAGCACCCACTGTAGAGGAAGGAGGAAGGTAGAAGAATATTCTTCTTCGGAAGTCCCAGATTCAGACAACAATTCTACTAAAGAATCTGTTGAATTTTCTGAGCCCTCTTTCAGAATGAATTTGCAGAATCTCTTGAAAGTCGCTTCGGAAACCGAGTTGCAGATTTCCTACTTCCCGTTGGAAGTCACTTCTGAAACTGAGAGAGAGAAAGAGGATCTCACTTCAGAACTCAGAATGCAGAGAGAGTTGAGTGTCTTGGTGTGTTCTGATTTGGGAAAAGCAGAGCGCTATTTATAGCGCTCCGGGAGGGGCATTCTGGTCCGAACCCAACCGAACAGTTGCAACGGTTCGGTCTGAGCCGTTACAACAGTTCGTTTCAACCTCAGCAACCGTCCAACCGCCTAACCGCAGCAACTGTCTAATCGTCCAACTGCCGCGACGGTTTACAGACAGCCGTTGCGCTGGGCGGTTCAGATCCGAAGGCGGAGCGGGGATGATCCGCGTGACCCAGTTCAAAAAGAACCAGACCGGGTAGGGAACCCGAACCCCAACCCAGACCCAGACCCGGCGCCGAGCCGGCCGGCCGCCGCCGCCAACGGCAGTGCACGCGCGCGCATGTGCGGGCATGGTTTCCTCCCAATCGCGCGCGAAAACTCTAAGTACCCAAAGGGCACGCCCTTTATTCCCATTTTTCTCTATTTAAACACTTCAAACTTCCATCCCATGGCCAATGTGGGACTAAATGCTTTTAGGTACCTTTAGTCTCATTTCGGTTTTGAATTAGGCAAACTTTAGACTTGAATATCTCATTCATTCGAAGTCGAAATTGAACATGTGAGTATACCACGTTCATCTCCAATAGAAGGAGAACATACTCCAACCATCATCCAATTGATTCGATCAACGGATCTCACTGTAATTCAATTCAAAGATTCACATATATTCTTCATATTCCCAACAATCCCTCACAATGAATGGAGATTCAAGGAATTGACACACAAAGAGACTGACTCTATTGTGAAAGGTACTTTAGAAAAGAAACTGCATCAAGATAGGTGAACTAGGTCTTGAACCTTCCCTAGCGAAAGCTTTATCGGACTTACTGGCTAATTAGTGAATTAGGTCTTGAACTGTTAGCCGTTAGTGTAAGCCAAGTTAACAAGCTTCACACAGTAACTTTTCAAATCAACTTTGGTTCTCGGTTGTGTACATTTTGACCCTAGACATTCTTGGTTTCAGAGAGTATCTTAGGGAATAACAGCCTCCATAGAAATTCCCAAAGAGCCGACCCAACTCTATACTCACATAGGTGATCGTCCTATTAAAAGTAGTCTACTCTACTCCACTTGTTTAGTAGCAAGATATAGGCATCATTAAAAGCGTTAAGCTTATCCTTAATCCACTTATAGAAAGCACTTATGTGTACCTTAGGAATGGATTGGAGTCAAGCTCCCAAGTGCTTACTTGTTGAGTCAATCATAACTAGTTTTGCCTCTTGAACTTAGTCCGTGGGATCTCCAGTGGCTAAGTGAGGTTTCCATTAAGCTGACTCGGTAAGGTTAAACTTTTAGACCCATTCCTCTCGATGCGCAGTTTATACGCTCTCCACTTAAACCTTTACTAAGCGGATCCGCTAAATTATCTTTTGACAAGACAAAGTCAATAGTGATAATTCCATTTGAGAGCAACTGCTTAACAGTATTATGTCTACGACGAATATGTCTAGACTTACCGTTGTGTATAACATTTTGTGCCCTAGATATAGCTGCTTGATTATCGCAGTGTATGCATATAGCGGGCACTGGCTTTTGCCATAATGGTATATCTTCCAAAAATTGTCGAAGCCATTCTGCTTCTTCTCCGGCCTTATCTAAGGCTATGAATTCCGATTCCATAGTGGAACAGACAATACATGTTTGTTTGGAAGATTTTCAGGGTACCGCTGCTCCTCCTAGAGTAAATATGTATCTGCTACTTGATTTTGATTCCTCAGAATCTGCAATCCAATTAGCATCACTGTATCCTTCAAGTACAGGTGGATGTTGTCCATATCTCAAGGCATATTCCTTGGTATATGATACGTAACTCAATACTCATAGTAGAGCAGTCCAATATTCATCACTAGGGTTAATAGTGTATCTGCTTAACTTGCTTACAGCGTAAGCAATATCGAGTCTAATGCAATTCATCAAATATATTAGACTTCCGATAATCTGAGAATACTCCAACTGGCGTATTCCAGTTCCTGTATTCTTATGAAGGTGGATGTGTGGGAGAAAAGGATTTGTATTCTCCTTTATCCCAAGATCCTTAAATCTTTCTATCATCTTATCCACGTAGTGAGATTGAGATAGACTGATTCCATCTGGTGTTCTAGTGATTTTAATTCCTAAAATTACATCACCAACCCCACATCCTTCATGTCAAAACTGTTGGATAACATTCTTTTAGTGGATTTAATAATTTCAATATTAGTCCCAAGTATCAACATGTCGTCTACATAAAGACAAACAATGATATATACATTTCCAACTGTTTTAGTGTAAACACACTTATCGTATTCATTGATAGTGAATCCATCTTTGATCATGACACTATCAAAATTTTCATGTCATTGTTTTGGAGCCTGCTTTAGACCGTATAAGAATTTTACCAATTTACACATTTTGTGTTCTTGGCCCTTGACTATAAATCCTTCAGGTTTCTCCATATATATTTCTTCATTTAATTCACCATTTAAGAATGCAGTCTTAACATCCATTTGATGGATATCTAAGTTATACAATACTGCAATTGCAATTAACATCCGAATTGAGGTTATTCTTGTTACTGGTGAATAAGTATCGAAGTAGTCAAGTCCTTCCTTTTGTCGATAACCCTTGGCTACTAATCTAGCCTTGTACTTATCGATAGATCCATCGGATCTTAATTTTCTTTTGAAAATCCATTTACACCCAATTGGTTTACTGCCAGGAGGCAAGTTTGCCAATTCCCAAGTATGATTACTTAGTATGGATTCTATTTCACTATTTATAGCTTCTTTCCATATTTGTACTTCTGGGGTTGACATAGCCTCTTTAAAATGTTTGAGGCTCGCTTTTAATAGCGTATGCTCTGAAATCTGGACCAAAAGATTTTGAGATTCTAGATCTCTGACTTCTTCTTGATTCTATTTCTGCATTGACAATCGGTTCTTCGGGACTTTCGTCCCTGAATGTCATCTCATGTGTTCTTTTCCCAGAAATCTTATCTGTTTCCCATGTGTATGGAAAGATGTCTTCAAATAACACAGTATCTCTAGATTCGATAATCATGTTTACATGAATATCTAGTATTTCTGATTTATGAACCAGAAATCTGTAGGCACTACTATTCAAGGCATAGCCTATGAATATGCAGTCCATAATTTTTGCTCCCAACTTAGTCTTTTTAGGTAATGGTGCTAGCACCTTTGCAAGGCACCCCTACATTTTGAGATAATGGTAGGAAGGTGTCCTTCCATGCCATAACTCAAATGGTATAAGACCAAGTTTCTTGTAGGGTACTCTGTTTAGAATATAATTTGTAGTTAACAGAACTTCCCCCCACAAGTTCTGCGGAGCTTCAGAACTTACGAGCATGGAATTGACCATCTCCTTCAAAGTTCTGTTCTTCCGTTCAGCAATTTCATTTTGCTAAGGAGTATATGGTACTGTTGTTTGATGGATTATACCAAATTTAGCACATAACTCACTAAAATCATTTGATTCATATTCTCCGCCTCTATCATATTTTAGAATCTTGATATTCTTGTTGGGTTGATTCTTAACTTCGACTTTATATGTTATAAACATATTTATTGCCTCATCCTTACTGTTTAAAAGATACACATAACAATATCTTGTACAGTCATCAATAAAATTAATAAAATACTTTTTACCGCCTCTAGTTGGCATAAATTTCAAGTCACACAGATCGCTATGAATAATCCTAAAGGTTTTGTATTTCGATCAATTGAGTGAAATGAATTTTTCGCTAATTTGGCCTCAACACAAATCTCACACTTGTGAATTTCTTCCAAGTTGATTTGAGGAATATATCCTAGATTAGACAAGTTTTTTAATGACTTATAATTTACATGCCCTAATCTAGCATGTCATAAAATAGGAGACTCAAGCAAATAAACAGAAGAGTTTCCTTTATTTATAAGCTTTGGGTACAAATACACAGACTTTCTGTCTGCCACTGCAACATTGGCTTTAAAAAGTCCATCAATAAGATAACCCTTTCCCACATGCATCCCACCTTTAGTAAGTACAAATTTATCTGATTCAAAAACTATTCTAAATCCTTTCTTACTAAGTATTGATCCAGAGATCAGATTCTTACGGATATCTAGAACATGTAGCACATCGTTCAGAGTAAGCTCTTTCCCAGATGTCCACTTCAGGATGACCTTGCCTTTTCCTTTAACCTTGGAGACGGCTGAGTTTCCCATGAATAGTTGCTCATCTTACTCTAGTTTTTGATATTCAATGAATAATAATTTCTCAGAGCAGATGTACCGAGTAGCCCCGGTGTCTACCCACCAATCCTTATTGTTGGTTGTCAGATTCACTTCTGACACCACAGCTGAAAGGCTTGACAACGCATGGTCGGTCAAGTTTGCCTATGGATAGTTCTTCTTGTTCTTTTTGAGACGGCTGCGACATTCATTCACCATATGCCCTTCTTTGTTGCAGATGTAGCAGGTTCCCTTGAAGCGCATGTTTTTGCCTTCTTGGACCTTGCCTTTGTACTCTTGGGTAGTTTTCTTCCGCTTTAAGCCGTTGGAAGTAGACGCTTTTCCCTTTGAGTCTTCGATCACATTGGCCTTGACTTCATAGGAGTTCTTACTGCTTCTTTTCTCAGACTTTCGGTTGTCCTCCTCAATTCGAAGCCTCACAATGAGATCTTCCAACTTCAGCTCCTTTCGCTTGTGCTTCAGATAGTTCTTGAAATCTCCACGAGGGTGGGAGTTTCTCCACGATAGTAGCAACCTGAAAGGTTTCAGGTAAAATCATACCTTCGGCTTCTATCTCGTGTAAGATAAGTTGGAACTCTTGCACCTGACTGATTACAGTCTTGCTATCCACCATCTTGTACTCCAGAAATCGTTCTACGACGAACTTCTTGGTACCGGCATCCTCAGTCTTGTATTTCTTATCAAGACTGGCTCATAACTTCTTTGCCGTTGTGATAGGACTGTAGACATTATAAAGAGAGTCATCCAGTCCATTTAAAACATAGTTTCGGCAAAGGAAGTCACCTTGAGTTCATGCATCGACTGCAAGAGCTGAGTCCCGATCAGTTCCGAGTTCTGGTGGATCTTTTGCAGGAATTTGGCCAGATGTAAAGTGGTCAAGTAGAAGAGCATCTTCTGTTGCCACCTCTTGAATTCTGTGCCATCAAATTTTCCTGGCTTCTCCGGCTTCGGGTTAGGAAGTAGAGTAGGCATCAAAGCTTATAGCTGCATGTTGGGTGCCTTACTTGAGCTATCTTGATTAGTCTCAGACATTTTCTGCAAGTTCAAGCAGAATAGAAGAAACTTCAATATAGTAATAATTGTCTTAAGATTGTTGGTGTCTAGGATCAGTCTGACAACTAATCAATATCACTGAAATATCACCGATCTAATTGGCCAGGTCGATTAATATCAGGTAGGAGGTTTTCCGTTCAACAGAACGTTCCTTAATTAAAGAACCACCTTTTAAATTACCTTCCTTGGTTAAACACCAATTAGACTGGTATAAGTCAGTCTCAATATACTGAATATCAGTATAAACCCTTGTATAAAGAAATTAATTCACTTATACAGTACTTGGAGTGAGGTACGCTTAAAGCGAATCTCCTTAAGACAATTACGTCCCCTGCATCGGTGCTAACGGGTTACTGGACGCTGGTCTCCCAAGATACAACACTCCTTAACGGTATTTGGATAGCACTACCAAATCACCGTATGGTCAAACCGTAGTTAACCATTACCATCACAGGATTATTAAACCAGCGGAACTAAGACAAATTTTGGGAGAATATTTGTCTTTACTTGGAGGAGCACCCACTGTAGAGGAAGGTAAAAGAATATTCTTCTTCGGAAGTCCCATATTCAGACAATAATTCTACTAGAGAATCTGTTAAATTTTCTGAGCCCTCTTTCAGAATGAATTTTGCAGAATCTCTTGAAAGTCGCTTCGGAAACCGAGTTGCAGATTTCCTTCCATTGGAAGTCACTTCTGAAACTGAGAAAGAGAAAGAGGATCTCACTTCAGAACTCAGAATGCAGAGAGAGTTGAGTATCTTGGTGTGTTCTGATTTGGGAAAAGTGAAGCGCTATTTATAGGGCTCCGGGAAGGGCATTCTGGTCCGAACTCAACCAACAGTTGCAACGGTTCGGTCTGAACTGTTGCAACAGTTCGTTTCAACCGCAGTAACCGCCCAACTGCTGCAACAGTTTACAGACAGCCGTTGCGCTGGGCGGTTCGGATCCAGAGGCGGAGCGGGTATGATTCAAAAAAAAACCGGACCGGGTAGGGAACCCCCGAACCCTAACCCAGACCTAGACCCAGGCCGAGCCGGGGCCGGCCGGCCAGCCGACCGCCGCCCGCGGCGGCGCGCGCATGTGCGGGCATGGTTTCCTCCCAATCGTGCGCGAAAACTCTAAGTACCCAAAGGGCACACCATTTATTCCCATTTTGCTCTATTTAAACACTTCAAACTTCCATCCCATGGTCAATGTTGGACTAAATGCTTTTAGCTACTTTTAGTCTCATTTTGGCTTTGAATTAGGCAAACTTTAGACTTGAATATCTCATTCATTCCTTCATCTCCAATGGAAGGAGAACACACTCCAACCATCATCCAATTGATTCGATCAACGGATCTCGCCATAATTTAATTCAAAGATTCACATATATTCTTCATATTCCCAGCAGGAATTTGATTTTCAATCATTATTCTAGGACTATTTGGGCCATTTTTTACATATTTTTAACAGATCTTTTAAAATTGTTTCGCATGGCATCAGAACCTACTTTCTGCATAACTCCAACTTCTGAAATCAAAATATTGCATTCTTAGATCTGTCAGGATTATCTGAATTAATATTTCCATAAAAATATAACATCACCCTCCCAAGTTTGAACTCCAGCAAATTGTATCTATTCACCACCAAAATTTGTAATACATATATCCAATGGAGTTAAGCTTTAATAAACTTTTCAGGCCAAAATTCCAATATTTTATGCGGTCGCCTCTCATAGACACGCATGCTCAAGTTATGTAGACCCTTTGATGTGAAACTAGACACGGTGACATAAAAAATCAGTGATAAATTTAAATTTATGGTGTTTTGTTACGATTTTTGATAGGATTAAATTTAAAACTAATATATGACAATATGAGTTTTAATAAAAATTGATACTCATAATGTAGACAATTCTAGTCGTCACTAACCACACACAATATTTCGTTATAAGAAATAATCTGACTTGCAATATCGAAACAATATAACACAAGGATAGTAGAATCACACAGGCTCACTAATATTTGTGGACAATAGAAAATTCATGATAATATTCTAGAGATAAAAGCTGTGTAACTCAACAAATATTTTGATTTTGCTGTAAATAGAAATTACCAGCCGAGAAGCTTCGCTCTCGGGCTCCCCTTGTGACTGTGATTTTTGCTTCACTCCTGCTCTGATTTGTTGAAAATGGAACTGAAATCGTATTTGTTGTAGTTGCAAGTGATCCGATATGGCGTCGCTCGCTGTCCACGCACGCAGAGAGAGAGGGACAGCAGGTGGAGGTGGCCGGCTGGAGCTGCTGTCGCACGCGGAGGATGGAAGAGAGCAGCAGGAGGGGCTTGCTGTTGTTGGTGCTTTTTGGGTTTGTTGTTGGCGGAATGATGGATCAGGTGGGTGTTGAAGAGGGTAAGGATGAGTAGGGATTGGTGGAGAGTTGGTGGGTGTTTTGTGGGTTTGTTTGCTGGTGGGGGTGGCGCACTCAACGGGAGGGAGGGAGGGGTTAATTTTTTTTTTTTTTTTTTTTTTTTTTTTTTTTGTGATTGGATTTGGATGAGCTCACGTCAGGAGGATGAGTTTTTGTTTTTATTTTTGTAACTAATTGGGATGGGACTTGTGATTGGATCAATCTGTTGGGTGGACTGGAGTTTGTAAATTGTGACTTGAAAATTTTGTGAAGTGAATGTGAATGAAAGTTGAGTAGGTAAGGTCAGGTTGAACTTGATTCTGAATAAGATAATTAGGATATCATTTCATATGATAATTCGAACTTCACATTCAAATTCAAACTGATATTTAGGGCTGTTTGGATTCAAGGAACTGGGTGAAAGTGAGGACGTGGGAAGTGTCTTTTCTCATTTTCGTTGTTCATCCAAACACCGAAAAAGGAAAATAGAAAAAGTTCTTTTCCTTCTCTCTTTTCTCTTTTACACAACGTTTTCCTCACTTCCAGAGTGCTACAGTTAATTTTGTGGTCATGTAAATCTCATTTGTAATAAGTTGTAGCACAAAACAGTTAATTTTTTGCTCATATAAATCTCACTTGCATTCTAATTACAGTCTAATTTTATTTTTCTTAATTAATTTTTAATTTAATATTATTTTGCGGTCAACTTTGTAGTCAACTTTTCCACTTTCACTTCCACATTACCATCCAAATACCGGAAAAGACATAACATTTTCCAAACCACACTTCCCAAAAACATCCAAACACCAGAAAACTTTTTAACCAATTCCCAAGTTCCAAAGAGAACTATTACCACTTCCTCACTTCTTCACTTCCTCACTTCCACCCTTAACCAAACAGGCCCTATATTGAAAACTCAAAATTTCATGCATTCAAAGGTCTATTTCTTTATTTCAAGCAAGGCCAATTAAATAGGCTAAAGTATTCTCACACAACTGATGTGGTACTAAAACACTGCAAACAAATAAACAACTGAAAAAAGTAAACACTATTGTAAAAAAAAAAAAAAAAAAAAAAAAAAAAAAAAACATACTCAAACTGAAAATATACGACTCTGGCTAAATCAAAGTAGCTGTAACTCGATGCCTCCTGCGCTGATGATACATGTGTTCGTATCTCCTCTTCGGACATGTCGATGCCATGTCCCCATCACCCTTAGTTGCGATATATTGAAAGTCCTAACCAAGTTTCAAGTGAAAGGAATCCAAATATGCTCGAGTTATGACTAACACTTCTTGCATTTTGTATTTCAACCCTTTTCTCGTATCGAGCCTAAACCGGTAGCCAAGCCTAATAAAACTCCATGTGTTTGTGTCCAAACCTAGTAAAAGATCAGGTTGGTGGGTCTCAAGTTACCTCACTTGCACCTCTAGTTTGAATCATCTTTTAGACGAGTAATTTTACTAATTTAGTTATCGGGACCAAGAGACACTCAACTGGACCTCTCCCAAATTGGTTATAATTCTAACTACAGTAACTGAGATATAAAAAAAATAAAAATAAAAGAAGATGCTACGTCAGCTTTTTTCAATTATTTCTATGCCGATACAATTTCATCACGCATTAAACACAACTGTTTTTCATTTCCTATAGGTAGAACTACAACTACTAGTTGTCAAACCAAACACATGACCCCGTGTTCCAATTACTAGAATAAGAACCATATATAGTTAGAACTACACGCAATTTCAGCTACATCAAAAACAAACAGCCCTAAGAAATCATGGAATTGTTAATTCTACTCATGCCCTTCTATTAGTTACTTGTGATATACGTGGACTGCTCGAACGGTTGTAGGTTAATCTACTTTGTTAGGTCTGATTGTTGCTAGGACTGTGATTTCAGTTGCTATTTATAAACGTTCAAAATTATGTTACATGTGGCATTCGAATAAGGACTGCGACTATGGTCGCAGTGCTTAACAATAGCATATTTCGTCTATTATTTCTATGCATGTTTTGTTCATTATCCGTTTGAATTTTACTACTATTTAGTAAGGACTGCGATTAAGATTTTTTTATATCACAGTTGATAAGATTTTAAGGTCTACGACTAGGGTTGCACTCTTTATATAGGATTGGAAGTTGTTGTATGCTAAGACTGCGACCATGGTCACACTGCTAATATATTTTGATAATATCTAAATGTATGCGTACTGCGACTTTGATTGCAGTTATAATGTACATTAAAATTAAAACATTTCTTAGTATCAAGACCGACCATAGTCACAGTTCATTAAAATTACATGAAATAATGTCCAACCAATCTACAAATATTGTGACAGTTACGAGAATATCAGATTTATAAAATATCTGCAAAATAAATCACTAATCATTGTATTTCATTATTTTTTTACACTGTATATTTGTAATACAAAAAAAATTATACGGCTGCCCTACATCAAATTTCATTTTTCTATTCATTTCAGTTTCTTTATTAAACCTATGTGAATTAAAAAAATCGTGAAAAATAAACAATAAAATTTATATATTATAATCAATTATCTAGGTTTCACGCATGATTTTTACCTTTTCGGCTACTACTTTTCTTGCTCATCATCTTAATCCAATATTTTTTCACTTTATATTTTCGATGTAGATGAATTGAGAAATTTATAATTGCAGATAAATTTAACAAAAATTTCTCTGAAAATTATAAATTTTTTTGATAAAAATTTGTTGTAGATGAATTTTTGCTAGGCTAAAAGAAAAAATGGGGGTATTTTGGTCAACGTGATTGACGGTTTTTTAGGCGGCATTTTTGACCTTTTTAGCACCTACATTCTGCCATCGATATGTGACATAGATTGGGCCACGTCACCGCCGGCTGAGGACTCTCTCAGCTGGCGGTTGAGATGTAGAAACCCCGTATATATATGAGATAGACTTGTATCATTCCTGAAGGATTCGAGCCCGAATCCTTCCCACTCAAATATAACCCTTCGATATTCGAATATAAGATTCACTGTTAAAGTTGATTTATATTATTCCAAGCATCTATAAACAAGAAATCAAGTGTTTTGGACACATTTTGCCCACCCATCAAGCGGCGCAAAATGGACGGTCGAAAGTAGTGAGTTGGTTAGATCTATGTCTTTAGACATACAAATTCTCGATCCGGCTGTTTGATCATGATATAAATATTTAAAAACCTCTACAAATCAATTTTTGTTAGGTTTCAAATGTCCTACTTGATGCATAATTATTTAAAATACTTGATTTTTATTTTATAAATACTTGAAATAATATAGATCAACGGAATGGATCTTGTATTCAGATGGTGTATGATTATATTTGAGTCGAAAGGATTCAGGCTCGAATCCTTTCGGAACTACATAAGTCGCTCTCTCTCTCTCTCTCGCTATATATATATATATATATATATATATATATATATATATATATATATATATATATATATATATATATATATATATATATATATATATATATATAGCGAGAGAGAGAGAGAGAAAGAGAGATAGAGAGTTGAGCTGGGCTACTTTCGGAAGTATCAAGAATGTCAATACTCTCACTTTGATTTAATTGATACACCACCCATATGTAAGAGCCAAACAGTTAGATGTGATATAAACTAGTTAGGAATAAAATTTCACAGATTTTCGTTTTCATTTACCTGTGCATCAAAGTGACTAAAAAATCGACATTTTTAAAAGACCTAAAACTGCTTAACTTTGAGACCACTTTGATGAAATGATAAATGATAATGAAAATCTGTGAAATTTTATTCCTAACTAGTTTATAGATAGTAGATCACATCCAACGGTTTGAATCTTGTATATGGGTGGTGTATCAACCAAATCAAAGTGGGAATATCGACATTTTTGATACTTCCGAAAATAGTCCAGCTCAATATATATATTTATTTATTTATATAACAAACTATCAATTCATATGTACTTCTAGTGGATCTCAGAGTTTGCCAAATAGATTCCAACATTCGTGTTGGCTAGAATTGAGTCAAAGTTGGCAAATTGTAATCCAGATCATATAAAACAAGCTTAATGTGCAACAAAGTGGGACAAACTATTTTCAGATAAAGAATCCAAACACAAGAATCAAAGTAACTAGCTTGCAAAACTATGGGAATGAAGGATAGAAGGACAGCGAATATAATAGTTTCTGCAAAACATGCACTATGTAATATCGCTCTATTAAATAAAATTTTGTCCAACTTTGCATATTTACCCATATCACTCGATAATTAGTGTAAATGCTCTCGTGGGTTGGAATTGTTGGTGTCTAGGATCAGTCTGACAACTAATCAATATCACTGAAATATCACCGATCTAATTAGCCAGGTCAGTTAATATCAGGTGGGAGGCTTTCCGTTCAATAGAACGTTACTTAATTAAAGAACCACCTTTCAATTATCTTTCTTGGTTAAACACCAATTAGACTGGTATAAGTTAGTCTCAATATACTGAATATCCGTATAACCCTTGTAAAAAGAAATTAATTCACTTATACAGTACTTGGAGTGAGGTACGCTTAAAGCGAATCTCCTTAAGACAATTACGTCCCCCGCACCGGTGCTAACGGCTTACTGGACGCTGGTCTCCCAAGATACAACACTCCTTCACGTTATTTGGATAGCACTACCAAATCACCGTACGGTCGAACCGTAGTTAACCATTACCTTCAGAGGATTATTGAAGCAGCGGGACTAAGACAAATTTCGGGAGAATATTTGTCTTTACTTTGGAGGAGCACCCACTGTAGAGGAAGGAGGAAGGTAGAAGAATATTCTTCTTCGGAAGTCCCAGATTCAGACAACAATTCTACTAAAGAATCTGTTGAATTTTCTGAGCCCTCTTTCAGAATGAATTTTGCAGAATCTCTTGAAAGTCGCTTCGGAAACCGAGTTGCAGATTTCCTACTTCCCGTTGGAAGTCCCTTCTGAAACTGAGAGAGAGAAAGAGGATCTCACTTCAGAACTCAGAATGCAGAGAGAGTTGAGTGTCTTGGTGTGTTCTGATTTGGGAAAAGCGGAGCGCTATTTATAGTGCTCCGGGAGGGGCATTCTGGTCCGAACCCAACCGAACAGTTGCAACGGTTCGGTCTGAGCCGTTACAACGGTTCGTTTCAACCGCAACAACTGTCCAACCGCCTAACCGCAGCAACCGTCTAATCGCCCAACTGCCGCGACGGTTTACAGGCAGCCGTTGCGCTGGGCGGTTCAGATCCGAAGGCGGAGCGGGGATGATCCGCGTGACCCAGTTCAAAAAGAACCAGACCGGGTAGGGAACCCGAACCCCAACCCAGACCCAGACCCGGCGCCGGCCGGCCGGCCGCCGCCGCCAACGGCAGTGCACGCGCGCGCATGTGCGGGCATGGTTTCCTCCCAATCGCCCGCGAAAACTCCAAGTACTCAAAGGGCACGCCCTTTGTTCCCATTTTTCTCTATTTAAACACTTCAAACTTCCATCCCATGGCCAATGTGGGACTAAATGCTTTTAACTACCTTTAGTCTCATTTCGGTTTTGAATTAGGCAAACTTTAGACTTGAATATCTCATTCATTCGAAGTCGAAATTGAACATGTGAGTATACCACGTTCATCTCCAATGGAAGGAGAACATACTCCAACCATCATCCAATTGATTTGATCAACGGATCTCGCCGTAATTCAATTCAAAGATTCACATATATTCTTCATATTCTCAACAATCCCCCACAATGAATGGAGATTCAAGGAATTGCAAACAAAGAGATTGATTCTATTGTGAAAGGTACTTTAGAGAAGAAACTGCATCAAGATAGGTGAACTAGGTCTTGAACCTTCCCTAGCGAAAGCTTTATCGGACTTACTGGCTAATCAGTGAATTAGGTCTTGAACTGTTAGCCGTTAGTATAAGCCAAGTCAATAAGCTTCACACAGTAACTTTTCAAATCAACTTTGGTTCTCGGTTGTATCCATTTTGGCCTTAGACATTCTTGGTTTCAGGGAGTATCTTAGGGAATAACAGCCTCCATAGAAATTCCCAAAGAGCCGACCCAACTCTATACTCACATAGGTGATCGTCCTATTAAAAGTAGTCTACTCTACTCCACTTGTTTAGTAACAAGATATAGGCATCATTAAAAGCGTTAAGCTTATCCTTAATCCACTTATAGAAAGCACTTATGTGTACCTTAGGAATGGATTAGAGTCAAGCTCCCAAGTGCTTACTTGCTGAATCAATCATAACTAGTTTTGCCTCTTGAACTTAGTCCGTGAGATCTCCAGTGGCTAAGTGAGGTTTCCATTAAGCTGACTCGGTAAGGTCCATTCCTCTCGATGCGCAGTTTATACGCTCTCCACTTAAACCTTTAGTAAGCGGATCCGCTAAATTATCTTTTGACAAGTCAAAGTCAATAGAGATAATTCCATTTGAGAGCAACTGCTTAACAGTATTATGTCTACGACGAATATGTCTAGACTTACGGTTGTATATAATATTTTGTGCCCTAGATATAGCTGCTTGATTATCGCAGTGTATGCATATAGCGGGCACTGGCTTTTGCCATAATGGTATATCTTCCAAAAATTGTCGAAGCCATTCTGCTTCTTCTCCGGCCTTATCTAAGGCTATGAATTCCGATTCCATAGTGGAACGGACAATACATGTTTGTTTGGAAGATTTTCAGGATACCGCTGCTCCTCCTAGAGTAAATATGTATCTGCTACTTGATTTTGATTCCTCAGAATCTGCAATCCAATTAGCATCACTGTATCCTTCAAGTACAGGTGATACTGTCCATATCTCAAGGCATATTCCTTGGTATATGATACGTAACCCAATACTCATAGTAGAGCAGTCCAATATTCATCACTAGGGTTACTAGTGTATCTTCTTAACTTGCTTACAGCGTAAGCAATATCGAGTCTAATGCAATTCATCAAATACATTAGACTTTCGATAATCTGAGAATACTCCAACTGGCGTATTCCAGTTCCTGTATTCTTATGAAGGTGGATGTGTAGGAGAAAAGGATTTGTATTCTCCTTTATCCCAAGATCCTTAAATCTTTCTATCATCTTATCCACGTAGTGAGATTGAGATAGACTGATTCCATCTGGTGTTCTGGTGATTTTAATTCCTAAAATTACATCACCAACCCCCACATCCTTCATGTCAAAACTGTTGGATAACATTCTTTTAGTGGATTTAATAATTTCAATATTAGTCCCAAGTATCAACATGTCGTCTACATAAAGACAAACAATGATATATGCATTTCCAACTGTTTTAGTGTAAACACACTTATCGTATTCATTGATAGTGAATCCATCTTTGATCATGACACTATCAAAATTTTCATGTCATTGTTTTGGAGTCTGCTTTAGACCGTATAAGGATTTTACCAATTTACACATTTTTGTTCTTGGCCCTTGACTATAAATCCTTCAGGTTGCTCCATATATATTTCTTCATTTAATTCACCATTTAAGAATGCAGTCTTAACATCCATTTGATGGATATCTAAGTTATACAATACTGCAATTGCAATTAACATCCGAATGGAGGTTATTCTTGTTACTGGTGAATAAGTATCGAAGTAGTCAAGTCCTTCCTTTTGTCGATAACCCTTGGCTACTAATCTAGCCTTGTACTTATCGATAGATCCATCGAATTTTAATTTTCTTTTGAAAATCCATTTACACCCAATTGGTTTACTGCCAGAAGGCAAGTTTGTCAATTCCCAATTATGATTACTTAGTATGGATTCTATTTCACTATTTATAGTTTCTTTCCACATTTGTACTTCTGGGGTTGACATAGCCTCTTTAAATGTTTGAGGCTCGCTTTTAATAGCGTATGCTATGAAATCTGGACCAAAAGATTTTGAGATTCTAGATCTCTGACTTCTTCTTGATTCAATTTCTGCATTGACAATCGGTTCCTCGGGGCTTTCGTCTCTGAATGTCATCTCATGTGTTCTTTTCCCAGAAGTCTTATCTGTTTCCCGTTTGTATGGAAAGATGTCTTCAAATAACACAGTATCTCTAGATTCGATAATCATGTTTACATGAATATCTAGTATTTCTGATTTATGAACCAGAAATCTGTAGGCACTACTATTCAAGGCATAGCCTATGAATATGCAGTCCATAGTTTTTTCTCCCAACTTAGTCTTTTTAGATAATGGTGCTAGCACCTTTGCAAGGCACCCCTACATTTTGAGATAATGGTAGGAAGGTGTCCTTCCATGCCATAACTCAAATGGTATATAAGACCAAGTTTCTTGTAGGGTACTTTGTTTAGAATATAATTTGTAGTTAACAGAACTTCCCCCCCACAAGTTCTGCGGAGCTCCAGAACTTACGAGCATGGAATTGACCATCTCCTTCAAAGTTCTGTTCTTCCGTTCAGCAATTTCATTTTGCTAAGGAGTATATGGTACTGTTGTTTGATGGATTATACCAAATTTAGCACATAACTCACTAAAATCATTTAATTCATATTCTCCGCCTCTATCATATTTTAGAATCTTGATATTCTTGTTGGGTTGATTCTCAACTTCGATTTTATATGTTATAAACATATTTATTGCCTCATCCTTACTGTTTAAAAGATACACATAACAATATCTTGTACAGTCATCAATAAAATTAATAAAATACTTTTTACCGCCTCTAGTTGGCATAAACTTCAAGTCACACAGATCGCTATGAATTAACCCTAAAGGTTTTGTATTTCGATCAATTGAGTGAAATGAATTTTTCGCTAATTTAGCCTCAACACAAATCTCACACTTGCGAATTTCTTCCAAGTTGATTTTAGGAATATATCCTAGATTAGATAAGTTTTTAATGACTTGTAATTTACATGCCCTAATCTAGCATGCCATAAAATAGGAGACTCAAGCAAATAAACAGAAGAGTTTCATTATTTATAAGCTTTGGGTACAAATACACAGACTTTCTGTCTGCCACTGCAACATTGGCTTTAAAAAGTCCATCAACAAGATAACCCTTTCCCACATGCATCCCACCTTTAGTAAGTACAAATTTATCTGATTCAAAAACTATTCTAAATCCTTTCTTACTAAGTATTGATCCAGAGATCAGATTCTTGCGGATATCTGGAACATGTAGCACATCGTTCAGAGTAAGCTCTTTCCCAGATGTCCACTTAAGGATGACCTTGCCTTTTCCTTTAACCTTGGAGACGGCTGAGTTTCTCATGAATAGTTGCTCATCTTACTCTAGTTTTTGATATTCAGTGAATAATAATTTCTCAGAGCAGATGTGCCGAGTAGCCCCGGTGTCTACCCACCAATCCTTATTGTTGGTTGTCAGATTCACTTCTGACACCACAGCTGAAAGGCTTGACGACGCATGGTCGGTTAAGTTTGCCTATGGATGGTTCTTCTTGTTCTTTTTGAGACGGCTGCGACATTCATTCACCATATGCCCTTCTTTGTTACAGATGTAGCAGGTTCCCTTGAAGCGCATGCTTTTGCCTTCTTGGACCTTGCCTTTGTACTCTTGGGCAGTTTTCTTCCGCTTTAAGCCGTTAAAAGTAGATCCTTTTCCCTTTGAGTCTTCGATCACATTGGCCTTGACTTCATAGGAGTTCTTACAGCTCCTTTTCTCAGACTTTCGGTTGTCCTCCTCAATTCGAAGCCTCACAATGAGATCTTCCAACTTCAGCTCCTTTCGCTTGTGCTTCAGATAGTTCCTGAAATCTCCACGCAGGTGGGAGTTTCTTCACGATAGTAGCAACCTGAAAGGTTTCAGGTAAAATCATACCTTCGGCTTCTATCTCGTGTAAGATAAGTTGGAACTCTTGCACCTGACTGATTACAGTCTTTCTATCCACCATCTTGTACTCCAGAAATCGTCCTACGACGAACTTCTTGGTACCGACATCCTCAGTCTTGTATTTCTTATCAAGACTGGCCCATAACTTCTTTGCCGTTGTGATAGGATTGTAGACATTATAAAGAGAGTCATCCAGTCCATTTAAAACATAGTTTCGGCAAAGGAAGTCACCTTGAGTTCATGCATCGACTGCAATGGCTGAGTCCCGATCAGTTCCGGGTTCTGGTGGATCTTTTTGCAGGAATTTGGCCAGATGCAGAGTGGTCAAGTAGAAGAGCATCTTCTGTTGCCATCTCTTGAATTCTGTGCCATCAAATTTTCTTGGCTTCTCCGGCTTCGGGTTAGGAAGTGGAGTAGGCATCAAAGCTTATAGCTGCATGTTTGGTGCCTTACTTGAGCTATCTTGATTAGTCTCAGATATTTTCTGCAAGTTCAAGCAGAATAGAAGAAACTTCAATATAGTAATAATTGTCTTAAGATTGTTGGTGTCTAGGATCAGTCTGACAACTAATCAATATCACTGAAATATCACCGATCTAATTGGCCAGGTCGATTAATATCAGGTAGGAGGTTTTCCGTTCAACAGAACGTTCCTTAATTAAAGAACCACCTTTTAATTACCTTCCTTGGTCAAACACCAATTAGACTGGTATAAGTCAGTCTCAATATACTGAATATCAGTATAACCCTTGTATAAAGAAATTAATTCACTTATACAGTACTTGGAGTTAGGAACGCTTAAAGCGAATCTCCTTAAGACAATTACGTCCCCTGCATCGGTGCTAACGGGTTACTGGACGCTGGTCTCCCAAGATATAACACTCCTTAACGGTATTTGGATAGCACTACCAAATCACCGTACGGTCAAACCGTAGTTAACCATTACCTTCACAGGATTATTGAAGCAGCGGAACTAAGACAAATTTTGGGAGAATATTTGTCTTTACTTTGGAGGAGCACCCACTGTAGAGGAAGGTAAAAGAATATTCTTCTTCGGAAGTCCCATATTCAGACAATAATTCTACTAGAGAATCTGTTAAATTTTCTGAGCCCTCTTTCAGAATGAATTTTGCAGAATCTCTTGAAAGTCGCTTCGGAAACCGAGTTGCAGATTTCCTTCCATTGGAAGTCACTTCTGAAACTGAGAAAGAGAAAGAGGATCTCACTTCAGAACTCAGAATGCAGAGAAAGTTAAGTATCTTGGTGTGTTCTGATTTGGGAAAAGTGAAGCGCTATTTATAGCGCTCTGGGAGGGGCATTCTGGTCCGAACTCAACCAACAGTTGCAACGGTTCAGTCTAAACTGTTGCAACAGTTCGTTTCAACTGCAGTAACCGTCCAACCACCCAACTGCTGCGACGGTTTACAGACAGCCGTTGCGCTGGGCAGTTCGGATCCAGAGGCGGAGCGGGTATGATTCAAAAAGAACCGAACCGGGTAGGGAACCCGAACCCTAACCCAGACCTAGACCCAGGCCCGAGCCGGGGCCGGCCGGCCAGCCGACCGCCGCCCACGGCGGCGCGCGCGCATGTGCGGGCATGGTTTCCTCCCAATCGTGCGCGAAAACTCTAAGTACCCAAAGGGCACACCATTTATTCCCATTTTGCTCTATTTAAACACTTCAAACTTCCATCCCATGGTCAATGTTGGACTAAATGCTTTTAGCTACTTTTAGTCTCATTTTGGCTTTGAATTAGGCAAACTTTAGACTTGAATATCTCATTCATTCCTTCATCTCCAATGGAAGGAGAACACACTCCAACCATCATCCAATTGATTCGATCAACGGATCTCGCCATAATTTAATTCAAAGATTCACATATATTCTTCATATTCCCAGCAGGAATTTGATTTTCAATCATTATTCCAGGACTATTTGGGCCATTTTTTACATATTTTTTAACAGATCTTTTAAAATTGTTTCGCATGGCATCAGAACCTACTTTCTGCATAACTCCAACTTCTGAAATCAAAATATTGCATTCTTAGATCTGTCAGGATTATCTGAATTAAATTTCCATAAAAATATAACATCACCCTCCCAAGTTTGAACTCCAGCAAATTGTATCTATTCACCACCAAAATTTGTAATACATATATCCAATGGAGTTAAGCTTTAATAAACTTTTCAGGCCAAAATTCCAATATTTTATGCGGTCGCCTCTCATAGACACGCATGCTCAAGTTATGTAGACCCTTTGATGTGAAACTAGACACGGTGACATAAAAAATCAGTGATAAATTTAAATTTATGGTGTTTTGTTACGATTTTTGATAGGATTAAATTTAAAACTAATATATGACAATATGAGTTTAATAAAAATTGATACTCATAATGTAGACAATTCTAGTCGTCACTAACCACACACAATATTTCGTTATAAGAAATAATCTGACTTGCAATATCGAAACATATAACACAAGGATAGTAGAATCACACAGGCTCACTAATATTTGTGGACAATAGAAAATTCATGATAATATTCTAGAGATAAAAGCTGTGTAACTCAACAAATATTTTGATTTTGCTGTAAATAGAAATTACCAGCCGAGAAGCTTCGCTCTCGGGCTCCCCTTGTGACTGTGATTTTTGCTTCACTCCTGCTCTGATTTGTTGAAAATGGAACTGAAATCGTATTTGTTGTAGTTGCAAGTGATCCGATATGGCGTCGCTCGCTGTCCACGCACGCAGAGAGAGAGGGACAGCAGGTGGAGGTGGCCGGCTGGAGCTGCTGTCGCACGCGGAGGATGGAAGAGAGCAGCAGGAGGGGCTTGCTGTTGTTGGTGCTTTTTGGGTTTGTTGTTGGCGGAATGATGGATCAGGTGGGTGTTGAAGAGGGTAAGGATGAGTAGGGGATTGGTGGGAGAGTTGGTGGGTGTTTTGTGGGTTTGTTTGCTGGTGGGGGTGGCGCACTCAACGGGAGGGAGGGAGGGTTAATTTTTTTTTTTTTTTTTTTTTTTTTTTTTTTTGTGATTGGATTTGGATGAGCTCACGTCAGGAGGATGAGTTTTTGTTTTTATTTTTGTAACTAATTGGGATGGGACTTGTGATTGGATCAATCTGTTGGGTGGACTGGAGTTTGTAAATTGTGACTTGAAAATTTTGTGAAGTGAATGTGAATGAAAGTTGAGTAGGTAAGGTCAGGTTGAACTTGATTCTGAATAAGATAATTAGGATATCATTTCATATGATAATTCGAACTTCACATTCAAATTCAAACTGATATTTAGGGCTGTTTGGATTCAAGGAACTGGGTGAAAGTGAGGACGTGGGAAGTGTCTTTTCTCATTTTCGTTGTTCATCCAAACACCGAAAAAGGAAAATAGAAAAAGTTCTTTTCCTTCTCTCTTTTCTCTTTTACACAACGTTTTCCTCACTTCCAGAGTGCTACAGTTAATTTTGTGGTCATGTAAATCTCATTTGTAATAAGTTGTAGCACAAAACAGTTAATTTTTTGCTCATATAAATCTCACTTGCATTCTAATTACAGTCTAATTTTTATTTTTCTTAATTAATTTTTAATTTAATATTATTTTGCGGTCAACTTTGTAGTCAACTTTTCCACTTTCACTTCCACATTACCATCCAAATACCGGAAAAGACATAACATTTTCCAAACCACACTTCCCAAAAACATCCAAACACCAGAAAACTTTTTAACCAATTCCCAAGTTCCAAAGAGAACTATTACCACTTCCTCACTTCTTCACTTCCTCACTTCCACCCTTAACCAAACAGGCCCTATATTGAAAACTCAAATTTCATGCATTCAAAGGTCTATTTCTTTATTTCAAGCAAGGCCAATTAAATAGGCTAAAGTATTCTCACACAACTGATGTGGTACTAAAACACTGCAAACAAATAAACAACTGAAAAAAGTAAACACTATTGTAAAAAGAAAAGTACATACTCCAACTGAAAATATACGACTCTGGCTAAATCCAAGTAGCTGCAACTCGACGCCTCCTGCGCTGATGATACATGTGTTCGTATCTCCTCTTCGGACATGTCGATGCCATGTCCCCATCACCCTTAGTTGCGATACATTGAAAGTCCTAACCAAGTTTCAAGTGAAAGGAATCCAAATATGCTCGAGTTATGACTAACACTTCTTGCATTTTGGTATTTCAACCCTTTTCTCGTATCGAGCCTAAACCGGTAGCCAAGCCTAATAAAACTCCATGTGTTTGTGTCCAAACCTAGTAAAAGATCAAGTTGGTGGGTCTCAAGTCACCTCACTTGCACCTCTAGTTTGAATCATCTTTTGGACGAGTAATTTTACTAATTTAGTTATCGGGACCAAGAGACACTCAACTGACCTCTCCCCAATGGTTATAATTCTAACTACAGTAACTGAGATAAAAAAAAAATAAAAATAAAAGAAGATGCTACGTCAGCTTTTTTCAATTATTTCTATGCCGATACAATTTCATCACGCGTTAAACACAACTGTTTTTCATTTCCTAGGGGCCGTTTGTTTCGCGTAAAACTCCGTAATTCGTAAATGACTTACTACCCAGTTACAACTACGGCTTTTGTTTGGACCGTAATTCGTAAAAGACTTACGTAACTCAACTAACACTCACCTGCAACTCAGTTACCACTCACTTACAGCCTAGTTACAGTTAATATTGTGCTCATACAAATTTGTAATATTTTTTTATATTAATATTAAAAAATTTTAATATTTAACTTTTTTTAATATTTATTTGCAGTAATAAAACTTTTAAAATCACCAGATAGTTAATTTTGTGGTCAACTTTTTCACTTACGACTTATACATTACGACAACCAAACACCGTAAAGTACAATACACTTTCCCACTTTACAATTTTATATTACCAACCAAACACCATAAAATTTACATACATGTAACTCATTTACAATTGTAAAAGACTTTACCAATTATAACTACGAATTACGGCCAGTTACGACAACCAAACAGACCCTATAGGTAGAACTACAAGTAGTAGTTGTCAAACCAAACACATGACCCCGTGTTCTAATTACTAGAATAAGAACCATATATAGTTAGAACTACATGTAGTTTCAGCTACATCAAAACAAACAGCCCTAAGAAATCATGGAGTTGTTAATTCTACTCATGCCCTTCTATTAGTTACTTCTGTTTCTTTTAGTTTTCCATTTTGAATCAAATAGCTTTAATTTGTAACATTGAACAGGAAAAGGATGAAGTAGATATAGGATCCAGATAGTCCATTTGCCAAATTGATGAAAAGGGGTTCAAATTGGATTCAGTCAGATCCAAGGCATGGATAGTAAAGGGTTCTCAATGTTATGTCCAGGACTTGAAGGAATTATATAAATTATTATCCACATAGCAAGTACCCCTTGATATGTCAAGAACCCAAAAGGTTTACATTATGTAGTCCAGCCTTCTAATTGTGTGGTATCCAGTACATTTCTGTAGCTATCCTCATGGTTTATGGTAATTTTCTCATTTAGTTTTTCTTCTTTCTCATTTGAACCCAAACCATTCCTGAAAAACATCAAGACCATTGAAAAGAAACAGGCAGACCTGAAGAACAAAGGATGGTGGTGAAACAACATAAAACAAGTGGTACATATTCATGCATGGGATCCAATCATATTAATACAAGACAGGGTGTGGTTTATAGTTAAATATTCATATGGTAAGGTTGATATATTATTCAATTGAGACATTGACCAAGCATGTTCCTACAACTCAATCAACAATCATTTGCTCAAACATTAGAACAGGAATAAAACCTACAATGAAACTATCTTTATGTGACAATAAACAAAATTATCAATTCTCTGCTTTGAAGCAAGCAATAGATAGGACATGAAGTTATGAAAACTGACACCCAGGTATACCATTAGGGAGTAAAATCAAATTAACAAACCTGTCATTGAATCTGTCTAAGCATAATTACATGTAATTCTCTTATATGTATACAATATATGCATATAATAATAAGATGCTACAGTTGAAACCTTAAAGAGGCACCACACATACCTCAAGTTGCAAACAGTATCTGGCTGGCTTAAGTAGAATAGAACACTGTACATATGTACAAGAATGAGCCAACATCACTAGATCTCAGAGGTATTCAGAAGAAAAATTTTCTGCTTGCTCAACATTCTCCGCTTGGACAACATCTAATGACTGAGGACCATGTTGCCTAAGTAACAATTCTTTCATCTCCTTGTAACTCTTTAGCTCTTCTAACGCATCAGCAGCAGTCCTCGACTTGAAAAGCCCTGAAGCAGTAATCATTGAGCCTGAAACGCTGCCAGTTTCCTTCACTCCAACTTCCCGGTCTTTGTAATAGGGGATCCTTGGTTCCACGCTTCCTGCTTGACAGCTTGTGAATATGTTACTGGATTTGGGAAATCTTGTCGTAACGGTGCAGCAGTCTTAAACATTCGGACAAGGGCACCAACCGCAGCATCTGGAGATCTTCTGACTGGAATAAGTTGTCCAGATACCAAATCCTCACCAGTGTGGACATCAGCATTACCAGGTTCAGCCCTAAAGCAAAGCATTCAACGTCACACGTGGATTTGAATGCAATATGTAAGAATGTAACTAAAACTGAAGATGCGTGCACACTGAACTTCTAAATCACTTTCTTCAATTTGTTAGCAAACCCCACAAAGAAAAGATCCAAGTAGGATGCACAAATAACTGTATAAAGACTCTTTTTGTGTTGTATGCGTGGGGGTGGATGGCGGTTGGTGTGTGTTGAGCGGCGGCCGGGGTGGGGATTGGTGTGGGTTTTTTTTCCGTGTGGGTTCTTTTTTTTTTCTTTCTTTTTTTTTCTTTCTTTTTTTTTCTTTTTTTTTTCTTTTTTTTTCTTTTTTTTTTTTTTTTTTTTTTTTTTTGGGGGGGGGGGGGTTGTATTTGCAGATTTTGGGTTTGGTTTGTGCCTTGTCGCGTGCATGACAGACAAGGAAGAAAAAAAAAAGAGGAAATATATGTTTACTTTAGGTAATAAGATATTTTATAAAAATCTCAACCGGTAAGAATGTGGCACACCTACCTATACTCACCTATCAGGGAGGAAATCCAATTCTCTCGGAAAGAGTGAATTGGATGCTAAAGGGAACCCCTAGAGTTACTGAGTTGAGTTTATGTCACACAAAAGAGTCCCATATGCCAAATAAAATCAAAAGAGATACTTGAGTTAGCATGCCAAATGTGAAATTAACATGTTCAAGCGTTCTGCACTCAACACTAAAAGAAAATCATAACTCATACCGGTTTTCATAATTATCTCTGAAGTCATGCAGATATGTATTCTCTCTCTTCATTACCAATACAATATTATTTGTTCGCTACAATGCAGTCTTAAATAAATTCATTGGAGTGCAGTCTTAAATAAATTCATTGGAGTGCCTGTCACCTGGTTGCCGCAGAAAAAATGGAAAGATCTACATAACTTTCACCTAGATGCATCACACGATCATCCGCTATAACAATTAAAAATTACGCATTCATCTAATCAAGTCAGTGTGCTCTCCCTCATTAGACTCGTATTCACGATTTCATAGAGAAGAGTTCGTAGACACTACGGCAACAAGAGTATCAGGTTGCCATATATTGCACAAGCTAGAGCAGCAACCATCCCGACACTACAATTAAACCATCTTCTCTTTATTTCAAATGATTTTTTTGGTTAACAAACTGTCTTGCAAGAATGAGAGGAGCTAGAACAAATACCGCTGATCTAATGTCCAATTATTTTCCACAATTTCTCTAAAAAATAATGGCTAAAATTAATTCTTAGAGTTCATGGAAACTATTATGTGCTAGAAACTTTTCAATGCATATATCCCCTGTGTTCATAGTTCAAAGTCGCGGTCTCGGCTGCCGACTCGGCCAGCACTGAGGCGGATCGGTCTCGGCGACTCGGATCAGACTCGGACGATACGCGCAAAACGCTATATAGAAAGCTCAAAAAATTATGAAAAAATCATGACAAATCGTAAAAAAATGTAGACATCAAAATTCATATATCACATGTCCAAAACAAATTTGTTTTAAGGAGGTAATTGGGAAAATTTGATGATTTGGGAGTAAATTCAGAAACATAAAAGATTTGAGGTAAATGTAAAAAACCCAATAATTAAAAAATAAAAAAAGAAAAGGATAAAAAAGAGAGACATCGGGTGATCCCTCCCTCTGGCTCTATCTCCCTCGCTCTCCCATCTCTTTCCCTCTCCTCTGGCTCTCTCTCCCTCCCTCTCATCTCCCTCTCCCTCTCCCTCTCGTCTCCCTCTCCCTCCCTCTCTTTTTCGTCTACCCTATCATCTCTGTCTCTCTCTTTTCCCTTTCTCTCTCGCGGCGACAGCGGAC